>JAMPIV010012627.1:80000-192146 GCA_024509875.1 Oreohelix idahoensis | reverse complement strand
AAATTTTGGATATTTGGGTTCCTTAGGGCATTGCTGACAAAGAGATCTGTTAAAACGTTACGCAAATAGTCCAGGAACTTTTAAATAATATATAACTCCAAATTAAATAATAGTTGAGGGATGCCTGGAGCTGCAAAAAGGAATCAATTTCTGCCTCATAAATAATTTTTTTTATAAACGTGTTTGAAGCAAAAACCTTACGTTACAGAATTAGCTCTACCATGTAAACTCCAAATTGATTGGAGCGCAACAAATGAAAGACTAACCACGATTGGTCGGGCTATAAATACTATCTTTCGTTGTTAGGGGAGACGGGGTAAGGTAACATTTTTTCAAACACTTGTCGCGAAACGTGGTCCTCTTTGGCTAGGGACTCACGGATGATAATCACTCATAGGGAGCGTTAGTTCGAGAACCTTCCACTTGTTGTAAAATAAGCTTTGAATAAAGCAACAGTGCGTTGAAGCCAGCTCACATTTTGTGCTAAAATAAAAGCCTGGAACATAAGCAGATGGGAATTTGTGCCAGTAATTGTGCCAGAATTCATTGCTAATCAACGTATCTGTGTTTATTTCCATGAAATTGTGGTATGCTTGAACCATTCAGTATCTTTTAATGAAAATTGAATGTAAATTGTTAATTTATGCCTGTATATATATGTGTAGTTCAGTGGCAAACAGGAGATAAAGCCTATAATGCTCCAGCCTGAACAGAGGGTGTTGGAGGGAAGTAAAACGGCATGGAATGGCCAAATAGTACACTGACACCTGGATGATTGACTAGAAAGAAATAATGCTGGAAGTGCAGAGGCGTGGTAACCATTAAGGAGGTAAATACTGGTATAAAGTATTTCAGATGAAGCTGACAGTTGGCCTAACGCTCTGAACTCAATGTTTGTGCTGTATTGTGATCAGTGTAAAAGAGAGTATAAGTTAGTTATGATGTAGAAGGTACATCCTTCTTGATTTCAGGGACAGTGGTCTTGATGGTACTGAGCAGCACCTGGTCAGAGCTTTGCTGAATCCAGTGTCGGACAGCATACTCCTTGGTCCTTTTAGCTATCAGTGAGGTGTCTCCTGAACCCAGAGGAGAATTCGAGCAGAGGAGTCCTTTCCTGCCGCCATCACGCCAGATAAGCTGATTTGGCCAGCTGAGCTCAACATTATGTCCCCTCATCTTGAAATGACTTTGTAATAATAACATTCAGAGGGGAATTTAATTGTCTTAATATCAGGAACTGAGAACATCTCCAATACTAGTCCCAAAAGACAAACTATTGAAGTCATGATGACAAATACCAACAGAGCTTGAACAAAACAAAACCAGTATTACCTCATTTTACTACTACACAACTGACACACATAGAATATTTGTAATAATATATGTCACTACAATATTCATATTAAATACATTCTGTACATAACTTGTAATTTAAATTGATTGTGATTCCTGGTTCCCTTGTAGTTGAATCAGGACACATATTCATTCATGCCAGTAATGAATACATATTGTTATTTGAAAAGTTACGAGTGACTTCTTTAAGATATTTCTACATAGAGTGTTATATGTATGTTGAGTGTCACAGTGTTGTGCAAGAGTAGTGGATGTAAATTAATTTGTTTATCTGTTCTGTTGTTGTGACTTACACTTCATCATACACCATACCCTAGACACATAACGTAGCATCACACTATTCCAGAATAATTCTGACTGAGATATATTGATATGTGGTAGCAAGTAAGGTTATCTATAATACACTACTCTTAATAGATATAGATACCTTCACAGCTGATCTCAGTCAGTACACTAAGTCCCCTATAAATATTTATAACATCCCACTTCACCACATATATTGGGGTTTCGCTCTTGGGATTTTGAATCTTTCCCTATTAAAAATATTGGGGGTAATTCACTTCAGGGAATATAAGAATTAAAAGGTATCCTTGGGTGGAATTAAATAAGGTTGAGCTCACGGTGCCTGTGTTGTCCATTAGAGATTGAATTGTTGGTTAGACATTGTATAAATTTACATAATAGACAATGGCGGACCTGGCCAAATTTCGATCTGCTGCGGTTCAGACTGCAAAAGAGTTAGGATTAGAAGGGCAAGCTATGGTTGCCTATGTCACGACGGAATGTGACAAATTTATTGAACGCGAAGAAAGAAGATTAGAAAAAGAAGCCGAAAGAAGGTTAGAGGCTGAAAGGGAAATTAAGAAGTTACAGTTTGAAGTGAGGCTGAGGGACGAGAGGATTGACAGATTGAGGCTGAGGCTAAGAAAAATTGGAGGCATGAAAGAGTAAGACAAACGGAATTGGCTTCAGAAAGGGAATGAGATGAAATTTGCTGCAGGAAAGGAGAATGAGCTAGAGGATTTAGCTGCAGAAAGGGAAGAGAGAGATTGCTGCAGAAAAGGGATGCAGAAGTATAAAAGATTACAAAGGGATGCATGAAATTACGACTAAGGGAGGTGTATGAGTTTCAAGGACCATGCTCCTAGGAAGTAATGGTGCCAGCCCCTTTTGCCTAGTCTGATGCTAAGGTTACTCAGGGATGCCACTCAATCTCAGCTATGAATCGCGCTAATTCTAGATCATTTTGAGAGAAGAAAGACGATTGAAATAGGATTGAGCTTCCTAAATATGTATGAACTATTAGCTACCACGTATGGGTTGGAGAGAGAAAGGTGGTGCTTAAAGTTATCTCAGGGACTTCGTGGGGCAGCTTATGAAGTTTTTGCAGTGAGAATGTGGCAGAGGGTGATCAGGAAAATTTATGGACATGACTTAAAGCATGGCCTACTCCGCTTGTGAGGGTATGTAAAAGAATGCAGAATTTTCTAGGAAAAAATTTAGGAATGCTAAACTACTGTCAGGTGAAACCTATCACCAGTTCTCTGCACGAATAGAGACATACTTGGAGAAATGGACTTCTCTGGGGAAAACCCAAGATCTTAAGGAAATGGTCCTTATAGAGCAACTAAGAGAGTCCATGGCTCCAGACCTGAGAAAGTTTCTCATGGAACAAGGTGCAGAGAGGCTGGGTGAGTTGCTAAATGTTGCTGAAAGGTATCAAGCAGCTCAAGCAGAGGTAACAGGTAATAAAAAGAAACAGGTGGATAACTTTAGGGCACCACAGAACTTTAATAAATTTGATCCTAGAGATCAAAACAAAGGTAAGCACCAATTTGATAGGCCACGGTATGACAATAAAAATAAATTCCCACAATTCGATGAAAGGAAATATGATGAAAGAAAATCTTTCAACCAAGGAAAAAGGTGGTGTAAGAATTGTCAGATGGACAATCATGACACTGACCGTTGCAGAAGGAAACCTGTGTATATGGCAACCCTTCAGGTCAGGTCGACCTCAAGACAGGAGGAGGATATTATGTTAGATACCACTCCAGAAGAGATGAGGAAGGCACAGGCTGGAGATAAAACACTCAAGCCTTGTTTCAGAAAATTGTCAACTTGTCATACAACTCCAGGCAAGGGAGATTTTTACATGAAAAACAAGTTGATGTATAGGAAGACTGGAGCTAGATCCAAAGGTCAGGGACAGCTGGTACTTCCTAAAAGATATAGGGCAGACTTAATAAGAAGCCTACATGTGAAACCAGATGGGGACCATGAGAAGATAGGTACCATCATTCAAAAGGTGGCTCACAATTATTATTGGCCCAAAGCAAGATGGGACATTGAGAATTTGTAGAAAGGTGTAGCATAGCACATGAGGGAACACCCACAAGTGGGAACATGGATCAGGACCTGGACACGCCACGGGGCAAAAGTAGGCCTGATAATAAAAAGAAAAATAGATTTGAAAAAGTGGACCAAATGGAATGGGAAGCCCCTTTTCACGGACAAGCTTCACTTAACTGTTTTACAATGGCCACTATGCGGAGAGTGCAAAAAGATGTCTTACCCCAGGATAAGCCGAAAATCCCTCAATCGGACTTAAACAAACTGGAGGAAGAGGATGTAGAGAGGAAATCTCTCATCAAGAATTTTAAGTGGGGAGACAGCCCCAAGAAAAAAATTGGTAGCGGTCGTTTTGTGAATGATAATTCTGGGAGGAAAAATCATCACTATAGAGCTTCGAGTGGAAGAGACCATACCGGTGCATGGACAAATAGGTCCACACAATTAAAGGTCCATATGTAGCTTTGTTAAGAACGTGGACTGATGAAAAGGCAGAGGAAAACATTACATCTTCATACCAATATGTGAATGAGCTGACCACTCGGTTGAAAACGCTGGAAACTTGCCAATGAAAATTTGAAACAAGCCAGGAAGAAACATGCTGCCTATTATAACAGGAAGGCGAAAGACAGAAATTTGGCTGTGGGAGAGAAGGTACTGCTTCTTTTGCCCGGGAGTCAGAATAAGTTACAAATTGGATGGCAGGGTCCATATACAGTTCTAGAGAAGGTGTCTAGAACAAATTATAAGATAGATAAGAAGGGGAAAGAAAAAATCTATCATGTGAATCTCCTGAAGAAATATTTGGAAAGAGAACATCAGGAAGAGACACACTTGTTGACCTTGTCCATCGCCATAGAGATGAAAAAGGAACCACTTTCATCATTTGAATATCCATTACACCCCTGTGAGACAGCAGCACAGGTGAAAATCAGTACACATTTAACGAAAACTCAGAAAGAGAGAGTGCAACAGGTTCTAAATAATCATGCAGAGGTGTTAACAGACCGACCAGGGCATACAAACCTATTGGAATATGATATGAAACTGATAGACTCCACACCTGTCTGTATGAAACCATATTCGATTCCGTTTGCTAAGGAGAAAGCTTTGAAGGAAGAGATAGACTATCTGTTGAAGGAAGGAATTATTTCGCACAGTGAGTCTTCGTATAGTTCCGGTGTTGTACTTTTAAGGAAGCCCTCTGGAGAACATAGACTCTGTATAGATTACAGGAGACTGAATGCTATTACAGAAGGACAGGTGGATCCATTGCCGGATACAAATCAGCTGTTTGCCAGACTAAATAAAGCTAAATATTTCTCAAAAGTGGATCTGAGTAAAGGATACTATCAGATTCCAGTAAAGCCTGAGGTTAGACCATACCTAGCTTTTAGTACCTCAGAAGGACACTATGAGTTTAATAGATTGCCATTTGGATTGAAGAATGCGCCTAGTGTCTTCTCTAGAATGATGAGAAAATTATTGGATCCTCTGAATAATCCCTGTATAACAAATTTTATGGATGATATCCTTATAGCAACAGAAACATTTGAGGAACACATTGACTCTCTGAACATGCTGTTTGATCGACTTAGGGAGGCAAATTTAACAGCCCGACCAACCAAATGTTGCGTTGGATGTAAAGAATTGGAATTTTTGGGACACACAGTTTATCAGGGAAACATGACCCCTGACCCAAAGAATTTAGAAAAACTACAGAAAGCCCCGAGACCACAAACCAAGAAGGACGTGAGATCCTTTGTCTCATTATGTGGTTTCTACCAGAAGTATATCAAAAACTTTAATTCCATATGTGCACCTTTAACGGAATTGACACGTAAAGGACATCCAGATCGCATTACATGGACACCACAATGTGAAATGACTTACCAAGAATTGAAGGAAAAGCTCACAAGTAAACCCATTTTGAAATTACCTGACTTAAGTCAAGAATTCATTGTAAGGACGGATGCAAGTAATATTGGGTTAGGTGCAACTCTACTACAGAAATCAGATGCATTGGATGGGGAATTAAGCCCAGTGGCATATGCTAGCAGAAAGTTGAATAAAGCTGAAATCAACTACTCAACTAGCGAAAAAGAATGTCTTGCAGTAATATGGGCGATAAAGAAATTCAATATTTATCTATATGGGAAGGCATTTAAGTTGCAAACAGATCACAAACCTTTATCGTTTCTAGCACAGGCTAAGCATGAGAACTCCAGGTTACTCCGATGGTCTTTACTTTTGGCTCCATATAATTTTAGCATTGAGTATATATCTGGAAAAACCAATTTGGGAGCGGATTTTTTAAGCCGCCATCCGTGTGATGAGAATCACCGTAAACCCCAGAAATAATAATGAATTTCTCTATGTGTATATAGAATAAAGGACTGACATATAATGTCTGTTTTAAGAGGGGAGGTGTCGTGGAATATTCTAATCCACATATATAAATTATCAAGTAAATATAAAGCCTAATAAATACATATAATAAATAAAGGAAGAAGAATGGTAAAGAACAGTGCTGTCACAATGACTGTACTCGAAATCCCCCTTGTTTTATGCTTCGTCTGCAAATTGTAACGCTTTCACGTTGATAGTAAAAGCTTACTGTATTATTACCCGCTTTCTTCAATGAAACGTGTGCTGCATTTCTAAGAAAAACATTGAGAGGCCCTGCGTAATGACCTAAATTAATCCTAACATTAATTATATTACGTTACCAAAACGAACGAACAGATGGACTCAAATATAGAGAGAGAGAGAGAGAGGGCGAATAAAATCGGGAACGCATGCAACACGCGTCGCGCGATACACAAAATGCTGCCATCACGCGTGTAAGTCTACATGCACTAATTTTTTTTCAGACGGACAGTGATAAAATACACTACCCTTTCCCAGAGTTAGGTTTATAAATCATAAAAAAAACGATAATTAGAAAAGACAACATTAGATGGGTTTACGGTTGAAAACATAACAGTACCCAGACAGCACATCTTCGAAACAGGAGGTAGAAAATACATATTTTGAACGCAGCCACGTAGCTCTTTCAAATTGGTATATTTGGGTTCCTTAGGGCTTGCTGACAAATAATATGTAAAACGTTACGCAAATAGTCCAGGAATTAATAAATTATACCCAAAATAAAATAGTGAGGATGCCTGACAGCATGGAATCATTTCTGCTCATAAAATTTTTTTATAACGTGTTTGAAAAAAACCTTACGTTACATAAATAGCCTACCATGTAAACTCCAAATTGATTGGAGCGCAACAAATGAAAGCCTAACCACGATTGGTCGGGCTATAAATACTATCTTTCGTTGTTAGGGGAGACGGGAAAAGGTAACATTTTTTCAAACACTTGTCGAAACGTGGCTCATTGGCCAGTCTCACTGATATACACACTTGGGAGCGTTAGTTCGAAACCACTTGTTTAAATAAGCTTGATAAAGCATCAGTGCGTTGAAGCCAGCTCACAATTTTGCTAAAATAAAAGCCTGGAACATAAGCAGATGGAAATTTGTGCCAGTAATTGTGCCAGAATTCATTGCTAATCAACGTATCTGTGTTTATTTCCATGAAATTGTGGTAAGCTTGAACCATTCAGTATCTTTTAATGAAAATTGAATGTAAATTGTTAATTTATGCCTGTATATATATGTGTAGTTCAGTGGCAAACAAGAGATAAAGCCTATAATGCTCCAGCCTGAACAGAGGGTGTCGGAGGGAAGTAAAACGGCATGGAATGGCCAAATAGTACACTGACACCTAGATGATTGACTAGAAAGAAATAATGCTGGAATTGCAGAGGCGTAGTAACCATTAAGGAGGTTAATGCTGGTATAAAGTACTTCAGAATGAAGCTGATAGTTGGCCTAACGCTCTGAACTCAATGTTTGTGCTGTATTGTGATCAGTGTAAAAGAGAGTATAAGTTAGTTATGAAGTAGAAGGTACATCCTTCTTGATTTCAGGGACAGTGGTCTTGATGGTACTGAGCAGCACCTGGTCAGAGCTTTGCTGAATCCAGTGTCGGACAGCATACTCCTTGGTCCTTTTAGCTATCAGTGAGGTGTCTCCAGAGCCCAGAGGAGAATTCGAGCAGAGGAGTCCTTTCCTGCCGCCATCACGCCAGATAAGCTAACTTGGCCAGCTGAGCTCAACATTATGTCCCCTCATCTTGAACTGACTTTGTAAAATTAACATTAAGAGGGGAATTTAATTGTCTTAATATCAGGAACTGAGAACATCTCCAATACTAGTCCCAAAAGACAAACTATTGAAGTCATGATGACAAATACCAACAGAGCTTGAACAAAACAAAACCAGTATTACCTCATTTTACTACTACACAACTGACACACATAGAATATTTGTAATAATATATGTCACTACAATATTCATATTAAATACATTCTGTACATAACTTGTAATTTAAATTGATTGTGATTCCTGGTTCCCTTGTAGTTGAATCAGGACACATATTCATTCATGCCAGTAATGAATACATATTGTTATTTGAAAAGTTACGAGTGACTTCTTTAAGATATTCTCATAGAGTGTTATATGTATGTGAGTGTCACAGTGTTGTTAAGAGTAGTGGATTAAATTAAATTGTTTATCTGTCTGTTGTTGTGACTTACACTTCATCATACACATACCCTAGACACATAACGTAGTCATCACACTATTCCAGAATAATTCTGACTGAGATATATAGATATGTGGTAGCAAGTAAGGTTATATATAATACACTACTCTTATTAGATATATATACCTTCACAGCTGATCTCAGTCAGTACACTAAGTCCCCTATAAATATTTATAACATCCCACTTCACCACAGGACACCATGTACTGTTTGTCTACATATCCTTTAAGTTGTTGGGACCAGTCAGAGCAGTTGTAGAGAACATGATGTTGTCAATTATATGACAAATATTAGCGATAAAAGGTTTGAAAAAAAGGGAGGCAAATTTAGTCTCAAAGCTGACACTGTTGTAGTGGAGTGAAGGGTTAGAGACTACCTGTACTAGGTCTCCGCTTTATGAGGTGGGCTGACCAGTTGCTTTCCTTGTTTCCGTTGCCTTCCCCGACTCAAGAGCAGAGTCAGTTCCCATTTTTACAACTGGGCAGATAAGAAAACGCGACATGCTTCAGTTTTGAGCCAGTGCAAAACGATAAACACAAGCTAAATAGAATTAATTATGACCAAAACATACAATGGCAACAGGACCGAGAAAAACATAATAAAAAAACCAATTGTGAAATACAGCAATAGTATTCTGTAAGACCGAACACAACTACACTAAATGACATCTTCCGTCCTGCAATAAAGTAGAAGAAGAAACGAAGATAGGTAAATTTTAGGCACTTATACTAAGAAAGGAAATAAAACAGAAGGTTACTAGACAACAGAAAAGTAAGAGAATAAGCTGTCAAGAGACACATTAACAGCTAATCACTAAGTACAGTCGCTTACTGCTCCTAAAAAGACGTATCAATGGATACATTAATGGAAAACATTCATAGAGGCCTCGAATCTTCACGAGCTGGTGTGGATCTACTGGTGTGGTCATGCAGGTGTGCGCGGCAAATAGCTGACAGACTAGCTTCTAGTGCTCCCATAGTGGGGACATTGGTTTTGAATAAGGGAGAGATACTTAGGACAATTAAAGACAACCTGTTAGAACATTCGTCGTGTATACAACCAGCGCGCTACAGGAACAGTTAGCATTCATGCCCTTCGACGTTTTCTGAGGGAAAATCTGGAGCTCCTATTGGGTTGCCCGGAGTGCAGTGATGTCGATTCTGATTAATAATAACGAAAAAGGACGTTTTCTTATTCCGTGGATCTTCCTACGCTCAGACTCGCAATAATGGAAACAGACTAACTCCAATAATGTCAAAAAATGTCTTCTTTGATTTTTCCCTTTCTTTCTTGATGTTTTAAGTTTATATATAAACAGATGAATCAACAAATAATCAAACAATAAATTGTAAGTGGAAGATCTTTAATACATTCTGAGCATTGTTAAATATAAACAGAAAAAATACAGTGGCGATAAGCTCTGTTTCTAGTACATCTTAGCAAAGGCAGATACCTTCAGAACTGAAGCAAAAGTCCTCATTACAGATGAAAGTGAATAAACTGTTCTTCTCATGGATGTTAAGTAAAAAATAACCGTTTTTAAGGTTAAATTGTTTTTTTTTAAAAAAAAAAAACTAACTGACCTCAGTGGGTTTCAGATCTCGCGCATCTTTTAAAAAATGTTCAGCAGTTGGAGTGGTAATATGATAGTTACCATGTCGTCCCTGGAACTGAAGAGGCTGACAAACAGACAAAAAAGGGCAGCAAACTGCCTCTGGACCGGTACAAGTGTACAGCATGAAGGAACCAAAAAGATTTATCACGAGCAGATATAGGAAACACATAGAATAATCCAGGTCATGAGAAAAGCGTTATCAGATGAGACATCCCCTGTCTTCTGATGTATTAAAAGTTTACTCAGACGTCTGCGGTTTCTTATGCATCTACTGTTACTTGATTGTTGTCTTGAGGCTATATGTTTATTTTCTAATTTAGTGAAGGATACCGGATGTGTATCCTGCTATCCATTCCCATTAGACAAACAATTTTAACTCATTCCGTCGTGAATCCTTGTTCTTATTCAACTGGTACTTCATGGTTTGTAGCTTTGAACATGTAATAGTGTTTTCTACATAAATAAGGTAGTCCCTAGCAGGATATTGCCGTTTGGGGAGTGGCATGTTAGAGTCGTCAACTATACAAGGTGCAGCTTTTTGAGTGGGGGTGTGACATTATGTTCCTTGATATCTTTGCCTTCATGTGGTGAGGGAATACTTACTACATTTGCGAGACACTGAAAAAAGTAAGCGAAGTGTGAGCACCGCTGTCTCTCAGTGTATTGGCTCTTTACTCAACTACTAAAATCAATTGTAACCGTTTGCAGCGACGGCGTATAGATCCACGCGCACTTATACGAAGGGAAATCGGATGGTAATTAATTGATTTACACTGGCGTGATGTTGGAAGAGATATCAAACATCGTAAGGCCAAGTCACAGTTTCCAGGTCTCACCCCTATTATGAACGTTACATTCTCTCTAATCTGCACTGCTTCTCTGATCATTATCTCAACAGGGTCTGCCATTGCTCGGCTTACCGCTGTTGGCAATCACGTGACTTTTTTAGATTTCTGCATCAGCGCGGCTTCTGACAATGTGTGGTTAGTGAGAGATTGTTGCACTTTATTTTCTTGCATGTTCTTTTAAAGTTTTCTATCAAGCCGTCTTCCTGTGTTACCTTTTCACGCCGCCCCAATAAAGAAGGTTAGAGCTGGCTGATTTGTGGGGATTCACAAAACAATTCAATGAGAGAATGAAATAGGCCGTTAAGCACTTTTATACTCTTCATCTACAAGCAATTCACATACTTAAAGACGACCGGATATGGTAGACGTAATTACCACCCTCACCACCTTTTTTGCGGGAGTATGTTATTGGTTGTGTATCTGTTGCATTCAAACCAAACGGTCGAACGAACCAGTCTCATCCTCTCGCCTCTATGCTTGGTGTTCCAGCATTCCTCATTTTTTTGTTCATTTATTCTATTTGGTTGATTGCTGTATCTCGGCTTGGTTCTGCAGTGTTCATGGTTACATGATTATCGTGGGTTAGCTTAGGTTTTTTTTACAATAGTGCGTTTAAAATCATGGTCATCACTAATTGTAGTGCAGACTGGGGGTTGCAAGTTGACTGTGCTTCATTTTGCTTGTTCCTTGTTATTTCTAATTATCTGTCTTTTAAACTTTTTCCATGATACAGTGGTCAGTTTATTTCCTTCTGTTCTTTTCTTCTTTTTATATGGATTTTTGAATTACTTGACATTGGGTTCTCTTCATTTTGGTTTCTCATAGCATGTCCAAATAACCACTGAATGCCGTGCCTTGTTGTGTTGATTGATTGAAACTGTTTGTGGGTGGGGTCTGTGTGGTGTGTGTTGTGGTTGAGCTATGGCACTATGTATGTGGGTTGGCGGACCATAGCATTGTTGTAGTTGGGGGATGTCTTTATTCGGTGGGGAGGAGCTGGTGTTGTACGGTCACTTTTACTCCACTTAACATTTGATGATGTGCACACATTTGGTTTTCATACATATTGATATATATTATATTATTTTTAGATATATTCATTATATTGGTTGAAAAAATAGAGGTGAGAGCATTTATTTGTTTTGTGTTGTTGAAGTCTAATAGTAGCATTTTACGGTTTGTCTGCAAAACCATTAGGTTTTAATGATTGGTTGACCAATATAATACTTGGGACTGTGAGAAAGTCAAAGTTTAAAATTTTCTAAGAAAAACAAACCAAAATAAGTTGGTCAATTCTCAATCCCAAAAGGCTCACGGACATTCAGTGTTTATTTGGACATGCTATGAGAAACCAAAAGATGAAGGAGAATCCCCACATTGCTGTCAAGTAAATAAATTTCATCATATAAATGAAGAAGAAAGTCACTAGATGGAAATAATAAACTGACCCTACTTTATCATGGAAAGAAGTTTAAATGTACAGATAATTTATAAAGGCTCCTAAGGGACATAGCAAAATGGAAGTCGACAAGTCACTTGATCTACGCAACCACCCAGTCTTGCACTACATTTAGTGGATGACCATGATTTTTTTAAAACGCACTTTTAAAAAAATATAATATGCTTTCAAAAAACGATTTCTAGGTCACCTATGAACTGACAGAAAACTAGCGAGTTCAAGGCAATCTACGGATTAGATAAATGAACATTTTAATGCAGGAAGATTGGGAAAACTCAAGCATTAGAGGCGAGGAGTGAGGGGATGAAACGGTTCGTTCGACCGTGTTGTGGTTTGAATCGCAACAGGACATTACCAATAAATTAGCTCCCGCAAAATAAAAGTGGGGTGGTGGGGGTAATTCGTCTACCATTCCGGTCACGGTCTTTAGTTTGTGTTTGTTGTAGGGAAGGAGTTTAAAAGTGGTAACGCCTTGTCTCATTCACATTGATGATTGTTTTTGTGAATCCCCACATTGGATTAATCAGCTAGCTACAAGTCCTGCCTATACATCTACTATGTTTTTTCTTGATAAGGTACACAGGATATTCTCCCCTTGATCCCTGGAGTATGGTCATGAACTAGGTTGTCTATTTTCTGTTGTTTACTTTGGTTGCGATTCGCTGGAGGGTCTCTGCTGAAAATGATTGAAGGGGAACCAGTGAAGTCAGATTGAGAGGAGAGCTGGGGGGTGGTCGGGGGTCCGGACTCGGGTGGGGGCTACCCTGCCGTCCTCGTAGCCCGACTGGGGCCCCCCTTTTCTATACTGAATTTAGATAAGCAAGTCCGCCGGTAGAGCTGATGTGGGTACAGTCGTCAGGTCCGAGGTTTGCAGGCGACTGGAAAACTGTGTATATGGGGGGATTAAGCGTTAATGTTGATTTTAAGGGGAGTTGGGGGAATCAGCGGGGGAATGCGGTATTGGGGGTTACACATACACTTTTGCCTTGGTATTTTGATGATGTGTGAAAGTGGATACTGTATTTTCTCTTCACCACGTTAATTGATTTCCTTTAATCGATTTGATTGTGGGGTGTCCATTTTTGTGGAGATTGGACAGTTTTGGGTTTTGGTTCAGTTGGATCGCTGTTCTTTTCGTGTGGCTCACGTAATGGTCATAGTGGGTGGGCAGGACCGGGTGGGGGGTGAACTCGAGGATCAAATTTATTTAGGCAAAGTTCTTTGCATACAGGTTACAGATAATGGTTTTGTTTGCCTCATTAAAGTTATCCACCTTGGATTTTGACGTCTCTTTTCATTACACTGTTAACCATCCTGCAATTGTTCTGTTCTTGGGAATTTGAGCTGCTTATGTGGATACCTTTCAGCAACATTTAGCAACTAGCACGATTTTTAGCAACTCACCCACCCAGCCTCTCTGCTCCTTGTTCCTTGAGAGGACAAGGGTTTCACGTCGGGTAGGAGCCATGTGACCCCTCTCTTTAGTTTTTAATGGGGATTGCTATAGCAGGATTACCATTTCACATTAAGTCTTGGGTTTTTCCCCTGTCAGAGAGAAGGTCCAATATTTTTTCTATTTCTCACAAGTTGGTACTCGATTTCGGGCTGTGTAATGTAATGGGGGGTATTGGGGGATAAGGTATGGTGCCTGGGGGTGATGGATAGTTGACTGGGGGGACGGGGGGGAAAACTTTTAATAGGATGCCGGGGGGGACCAGGGGGATTGTACAGGTTACATGATTATGGACATTCCTCGTTTTTATTGCTGTCAGTTGTTGGCTGCACGCGCTTTTTCTGTTCCACATGATGTTGGGATGTTCCTGGGGGACGATCGTTGATAAGCAGGTCCAGAATCATTGGGGGGGATCAGTTTAGGAGGTGTATGAGGACCCAACTAGTTTGTCCTGAACCAGATAGCATCGCTCGTTCCTGCTTATTTGGCTATGGCGAGAGTCTGAAGGGTGGGTGGTATTAAGGTTCTATGTTGATTAGAAAGATACATAAGCAAGGGGAGAGAGTACCTCATGTCCTGATATTTCTATTGTGTTCCTTATCTGCTAGTGATAAATCTTTGGGTTCCTTCATGCTGTACCACTTGTACCGGTCAGGAGGACAGTGATGTGGCTGCCCTTTTTTGTCTGTTTGTCAGCAACCTTCTGCAGTTTCCAGGGACGTGTGCTATGGTATCCATTATATTACAACTCCAACTGCGAACCATTTTTTAAAAGATGCGCGAGATCTGAAACCCACTGAGGTCAGTTAGTTTTTTTTAAAAAAACAATTTAACCTTGAAAAAGGGGTGGCTGTTATTAAGAGGGGGGTACTTAACATCCATGAGAAGAACAGTTTATTCACTTTCATCTGTAATGTAGGGACTTTTGCTTCAGTTCTGAAGGTATCTGGCCTTTGCTAAGATGTACTAGAAACAGAGCTTATCGCCACTGTATTTTTTTCTGTTTATATTTAACAATGCTCAGAATGTTAAAAGATCTTCCACTTACATTTATTGTTTGATTATTTGTTGATTCATTCTGGATTTATATATAAACTTAACATCAAGAAAGAAAGGGAAAAATCAAAGAAGACATTTTTTGACATTATTGGAGTTTAGTCTGTTTCCATTATTGCGAGTCTGAGCGTAGGAAGATCACTTTCGGAATAAGAAAACGTCTTTTTTTCGTTATTATTAATCAGAATCGACATCACTGCACTCCGGGGCAACCCAAATAGGAGCTCAGTTTCCCTCAGATAACGTCGAAAGGGCATGAATGCTAACTGTTCCTGTAGCGCGCTGGTTGTATACACGACGAATGTATCCTCTCATACGTCCACCCTTGCTAGTTTTACGTTCGATGCTAAATATCAGCAGTCATAGCCGTGATGACTCATCTATTGCTGTGTCGTTTTTCTAACAGGTTGGTCTTTAATTGTCCTAAGTATCTCTCCCTTATTCAAAACCAATGTCCCCACTATGGGGAGCACTAGAAGCTAGTCTGTCAGCTATTTGCCGCGCAAACCTGCATGACCACACCAGTAGATCCACACCAGCTCGTGAAGATTCGAGGCCTCTATGAATGTTTTCCATTAATGTATCCATTGATACGTCTTTTTAGGAGCAGTAAGCGACTGTACTTAGTGATTAGCTGTTAATGTGTCTCTTGACAGCTTATTCTCTTACTTTTCTGTTGTCTAGTAACCTTCTGTTTTATTTCCTTTCTTAGTATAAGTGCCTAAAATTTACCTATCTTCGTTTCTTCTTCTACTTTATTGCAGGACGGAAGATGTCATTTAGTGTAGTTGTGTTCGGTCTTACAGAATACTATTGCTGTATTTCACAATTGGTTTTTATTATGTTTTTCTCGGTCCTGTTGCCATTGTATGTTTTGGTCATAATTAATTCTATTTAGCTTGTGTTTATCGTTTTGCACTGGCTCAAAACTGAAGCATGTCGCGTTTCTTGTCTGCCCAGTTGTAAAAATGGGAACTGACTCTGCTCTTGAGTCGGGGAAGGCAACGGAAACAAGGAAAGCAACTGGTCAGCCCACCTCATAAAGCGGAGACCTAGTACAGGTAGTCTCTAACCCTTCACTCCACTACAACAGTGTCAGCTTTGAGACTAAATTTGCCTCCCTTTTTTTTCAAACCTTTTATCGCTAATATTTGTCATATAATTGACAACATCATGTTCTCTACAACTGCTCTGACTGGTCCCAACAACTTAAAGGATATGTAGACAAACAGTACATGGTGTCCTGTGGTGAAGTGGGATGTTATAAATATTTATAGGGGACTTAGTGTACTGACTGAGATCAGCTGTGAAGGTATATGTATCTAATAAGAGTAGTGTATTATATATAACCTTACTTGCTACCACATATCTATATATCTCAGTCAGAATTATTCTGGAATAGTGTGATGACTACGTTATGTGTCTAGGGTATGTGTATGATGAAGTGTAAGTCACAACAACAGACAGATAAACAATTTAATTTAATCCACTACTCTTAACAACACTGTGACACTCACATACATATAACACTCTATGAGAATATCTTAAAGAAGTCACTCGTAACTTTTCAAATAACAATATGTATTCATTACTGGCATGAATGAATATGTGTCCTGATTCAACTACAAGGGAACCAGGAATCACAATCAATTTAAATTACAAGTTATGTACAGAATGTATTTAATATGAATATTGTAGTGACATATATTATTACAAATATTCTATGTGTGTCAGTTGTGTAGTAGTAAAATGAGGTAATACTGGTTTTGTTTTGTTCAAGCTCTGTTGGTATTTGTCATCATGACTTCAATAGTTTGTCTTTTGGGACTAGTATTGGAGATGTTCTCAGTTCCTGATATTAAGACAATTAAATTCCCCTCTTAATGTTAATTTTACAAAGTCAGTTCAAGATGAGGGGACATAATGTTGAGCTCAGCTGGCCAAGTTAGCTTATCTGGCGTGATGGCGGCAGGAAAGGACTCCTCTGCTCGAATTCTCCTCTGGGCTCTGGAGACACCTCACTGATAGCTAAAAGGACCAAGGAGTATGCTGTCCGACACTGGATTCAGCAAAGCTCTGACCAGGTGCTGCTCAGTACCATCAAGACCACTGTCCCTGAAATCAAGAAGGATGTACCTTCTACTTCATAACTAACTTATACTCTCTTTTACACTGATCACAATACAGCACAAACATTGAGTTCAGAGCGTTAGGCCAACTATCAGCTTCATTCTGAAGTACTTTATACCAGCATTAACCTCCTTAATGGTTACTACGCCTCTGCAATTCCAGCATTATTTCTTTCTAGTCAATCATCTAGGTGTCAGTGTACTATTTGGCCATTCCATGCCGTTTTACTTCCCTCCGACACCCTCTGTTCAGGCTGGAGCATTATAGGCTTTATCTCTTGTTTGCCACTGAACTACACATATATATACAGGCATAAATTAACAATTTACATTCAATTTTCATTAAAAGATACTGAATGGTTCAAGCTTACCACAATTTCATGGAAATAAACACAGATACGTTGATTAGCAATGAATTCTGGCACAATTACTGGCACAAATTTCCATCTGCTTATGTTCCAGGCTTTTATTTTAGCAAAATTGTGAGCTGGCTTCAACGCACTGATGCTTTATCAAGCTTATTTAAACAAGTGGTTTCGAACTAACGCTCCCAAGTGTGTATATCAGTGAGACTGGCCAATGAGCCACGTTTCGACAAGTGTTTGAAAAAATGTTACCTTTTCCCGTCTCCCCTAACAACGAAAGATAGTATTTATAGCCCGACCAATCGTGGTTAGGCTTTCATTTGTTGCGCTCCAATCAATTGGAGTTTACATGGTAGGCTAATTCTGTAACGTGAGGTTTTTTTCAAACACGTTATAAAAAAAAAATTTATGAGCAGAAATGATTCCATGCTGTCAGGCATCCTCACTATTTTATTTTGGGTATAATTTATTAATTCCTGGACTATTTGCGTAACGTTTTACATATTATTTGTCAGCAAGCCCTAAGGAACCCAAATATACCAATTTGAAAGAGCTACGTGGCTGCGTTCAAAATATGTATTTTCTACCTCCTGTTTCGAAGATGTGCTGTCTGGGTACTGTTATGTTTTCAACCGTAAACCCATCTAATGTTGTCTTTTCTAATAAGCGTTTTTTTTTATGATTTATAAACCTAACTCTGGGAAAGGGTAGTGTATTTTATCACTGTCCGTCTGAAAAAAAATTAGTGCATGTAGACTTACACGCGTGATGGCAGCATTTGTGTATCGCGCGACGCGTGTTGCATGCGTTCCCGATTTTATTCACCTCTCTCTCTCTCTCTATATTTGAGTCCATCTGTTCGTTCGTTTTGGTAACGTAATATAATTAATGTTAGGATTAATTTAGGTCATTACGCAGGGCCTCTCAATGTTTTTCTTAGAAATGCAGCACACGTTTCATTGAAGAAAGCGGGTAATAATAATACAGTAAGCTTTTACTATCAACGTGAAAGCGTTACAATTTGCAGACGAAGCATAAAACAAGGGGGATTTCGAGTACAGTCATTGTGACAGCACTGTTCTTTACCATTCTTCTTCCTTTATTTATTATATGTATTTATTAGGCTTTATATTTACTTGATAATTTATATATGTGGATTAGAATATTCCACGACACCTCCCCTCTTAAAACAGACATTATATGTCAGTCCTTTATTCTATATACACATAGAGAAATTCATTATTATTTCTGGGGTTTACGGTGATTCTCATCACACGGATGGCGGCTTAAAAAATCCGCTCCCAAATTGGTTTTTTCCAGATATATACTCAATGCTAAAATTATATGGAGCCAAAAGTAAAGACCATCGGAGTAACCTGGAGTTCTCATGCTTAGCCTGTGCTAGAAACGATAAAGGTTTGTGATCTGTTTGCAACTTAAATGCCTTCCCATATAGATAAATATTGAATTTCTTTATCGCCCATATTACTGCAAGACATTCTTTTTCGCTAGTTGAGTAGTTGATTTCAGCTTTATTCAACTTTCTGCTAGCATATGCCACTGGGCTTAATTCCCCATCCAATGCATCTGATTTCTGTAGTAGAGTTGCACCTAACCCAATATTACTTGCATCCGTCCTTACAATGAATTCTTGACTTAAGTCAGGTAATTTCAAAATGGGTTTACTTGTGAGCTTTTCCTTCAATTCTTGGTAAGTCATTTCACATTGTGGTGTCCATGTAATGCGATCTGGATGTCCTTTACGTGTCAATTCCGTTAAAGGTGCACATATGGAATTAAAGTTTTTGATATACTTCTGGTAGAAACCACATAATGAGACAAAGGATCTCACGTCCTTCTTGGTTTGTGGTCTCGGGGCTTTCTGTAGTTTTTCTAAATTCTTTGGGTCAGGGGTCATGTTTCCCTGATAAACTGTGTGTCCCAAAAATTCCAATTCTTTACATCCAACGCAACATTTGGTTGGTCGGGCTGTTAAATTTGCCTCCCTAAGTCGATCAAACAGCATGTTCAGAGAGTCAATGTGTTCCTCAAATGTTTCTGTTGCTATAAGGATATCATCCATAAAATTTGTTATACAGGGATTATTCAGAGGATCCAATAATTTTCTCATCATTCTAGAGAAGACACTAGGCGCATTCTTCAATCCAAATGGCAATCTATTAAACTCATAGTGTCCTTCTGAGGTACTAAAAGCTAGGTATGGTCTAACCTCAGGCTTTACTGGAATCTGATAGTATCCTTTACTCAGATCCACTTTTGAGAAATATTTAGCTTTATTTAGTCTGGCAAACAGCTGATTTGTATCCGGCAATGGATCCACCTGTCCTTCTGTAATAGCGTTCAGTCTCCTGTAATCTATACAGAGTCTATGTTCTCCAGAGGGCTTCCTTAAAAGTACAACACCGGAACTATACGAAGACTCACTGTGCGAAATAATTCCTTCCTTCAACAGATAGTCTATCTCTTCCTTCAAAGCTTTCTCCTTAGCAAACGGAATCGAATATGGTTTCATACAGACAGGTGTGGAGTCTATCAGTTTCATATCATATTCCAATAGGTTTGTATGCCCTGGTCGGTCTGTTAACACCTCTGCATGATTATTTAGAACCTGTTGCACTCTCTCTTTCTGAGTTTTCGTTAAATGTGTACTGATTTTCACCTGTGCTGCTGTCTCACAGGGGTGTAATGGATATTCAAATGATGAAAGTGGTTCCTTTTTCATCTCCATGGCGATGGACAAGGTCAACAAGTGTGTCTCTTCCTGATGTTCTCTTTCCAAATATTTCTTCAGGAGATTCACATGATAGATTTTTTCTTTCCCCTTCTTATCTATCTTATAATTTGTTCTAGACACCTTCTCTAGAACTGTATATGGACCCTGCCATCCAATTTGTAACTTATTCTGACTCCCGGGCAAAAGAAGCAGTACTTCTCTCCCACAGCCAAATTTCTGTCTTTCGCCTTCCTGTTATAATAGGCAGCATGTTTCTTCCTGGCTTGTTTCAAATTTTCATTGGCAAGTTTCCAGCCAGTTTTTAAACGAGTGGTCAGCTCATTCACATATTGGTATGAAGATGTAATGTTTTCCTCTGCCTTTTCATCAGTCCACGTTCTTAACAAAGCTACATATGGACCTTTAATTGTGTGGACCTATTTGTCCATGCACCGGTATGGTCTCTTCCACTCGAAGCTTTATAGTGATGATTTTTTCTCCAGAATTATCATTCACAAAACGACCGCTACCAATTTTTCTTTTGGGGCTTTCTCCCCACTTAAAATTCTTGATGAGAGATTTCCTCTCTACATCCTCTTCCTCCAGTTTGTTTAAGTCCGATTGAGGGATTTTCGGCTTATCCTGGGGTAAGACATCTTTTTGCACTCTCCGCATAGTGGCCATTGTAAAACAGTTAAGTGAAGCTTGTCCGTGAAAAGGGGCTTCCCATTCCATTTGGTCCACTTTATCAAATCTATTTTTCCTTTTATTGTCAGGCCTGATTTTGCCCCGTGCGTGTCCAGGTCCTGATCCATGTTCCCACTTGTGGGTGTTCCCTCATGTGCTATGCTACACCTTTCTACAAAATTCTCAATGTCCCATCTTGCTTTGGGCCAATAATAATTGTGAGCCACCTTTTGAATGATGGTACCTATCTTCTCATGGTCCCCATCTGGTTTCACATGTAGGCTCCTTATTAAGTCTGTCCTATATCTTTTTGGAAGAACCAGCTGTCCGTGACCATTGGATCTAGCTCCAGTCTTCCTATACATCAACTTGTTTTTCATGTAAAAATCTCCCTTGCCTGGAGTTGTATGACAAGTTGACAATTTTCTGAAACAAGGCTTGAGTGTTTTATCTCCAGCCTGTGCCTTCCTCATCTCTTCTGGAGTGGTATCTAACATAATATCCTCCTCCTGTCTTGAGGTCGACCTGACCTGAAGGGTTGCCATATACACAGGTTTCCTTCTGCAACGGTCAGTGTCATGATTGTCCATCTGACAATTTTTTACACCACCTTTTTCCTTGGTTGAAAGATTTTCTTTCATCATATTTCCTTTCATCGAATTGTGGGAATTTATTTTTATTTTCATACCGTGGCCTATCAAATTGGTGCTTACCTTTATTTTGATCCTTAGGATCAAATTTATTAAAGTTCTGTGGTGCCCTAAAGTTGTCCACCTGTTTCTTTTTATTACCTGTTACCTCTGCTTGAGCTGCTTGATACCTTTCAGCAACATTTAGCAACTCATCCAGCCTCTCTGCACCTTGTTCCATGAGAAACTTTCTCAGGTCTGGAGCCATGGACTCTCTTAATTGCTCTATAAGGACCATTTCCTTAAGATCTTGGGTTTTCCCCAGAGAAGTCCATTTCTCCAAGTATGTCTCTATTCGTGCAGAGAACTGGTGATAGGTTTCACCTGACAGTAGTTTAGCATTCCTAAATTTTTTTCCTATAAAATTCTGCATTCTTTTCATACCTTAACAAAAGAGCCTGCTTTAGCATGTCATAATTTTCCTGATCACCTCTGCTCATTTTTGCAAAAACTTCATAAGCTGCCCCACGAAGTCCCTGAGATAACTTTAAGCTCCACCTTTCTCTCTCTAACCCATACGTGGTAGCTAATAGTTCATACCTATTTAGGTAGCTCTCAATATCATCGTCTTTCTCAACAAAATGATCTAAATGAAAATTCATAGCTGAGGTTGAGGCTCCTTGAGTAACCGTAGCATCAGAGGCAAAGGGACTGGCACCATTTTCAGGAGCATGGCCTTGAAACTCAAACTCCCTTAGTCGTAACTCATGTTCCCTTTGTAATCTTTTATCTTCTGCTTCCCTTTCTGCAGCTAATCTCCTCTCTTCCCTTTCTGCAGCTAATTTCTTCTCTTCCCTTTCTGCAGCTAATTTCTTCTCTTCCCTTTCTGCAGCCAATCGTTTGTCTTCTCTTTCTGCCTCCAATTTCTTAGCCTCAGCCTCAATCTGCAACCTCTTAGTCTCAGCCTCAGCTTCAAACTGTAACTTCTTAATTTCCTTGTCAGCCTCTAACTTTCTTTCGGCTTCAAACCTTCTTTCTTCACGTTCAATAAATTTGTCACATTCCGTCGTGACATAGGCAACCATAACTTGCCCATCTAATCCTAACTCTTTTGCAGTCTGAACCGCAGCAGATCGAAATTTGGCCAGGTCCGCCATTGTCTATTATGTAAATTTATACAATGTCTAACCAACAATTCAATCTCTAATGGACAACACAGGCACCGTGAGCTCAACCTTATTTAATTCCACCCAAGGATACCTTTTAATTCTTATATTCCCTGAAGTGAATTACCCCCAATATTTTTAATAGGGAAAGATTCAAAATCCCAAGAGCGAGACCCCAATATATGTGGTGAAGTGGGATGTTATAAATATTTATAGGGGACTTAGTGTACTGACTGAGATCAGCTGTGAAGGTATATATATCTAATAAGAGTAGTGTATTATATATAACCTTACTTGCTACCACATATCTATATATCTCAGTCAGAATTATTCTGGAATAGTGTGATGACTACGTTATGTGTCTAGGGTATGTGTATGATGAAGTGTAAGTCACAACAACAGACAGATAAACAATTTAATTTAATCCACTACTCTTAACAACACTGTGACACTCACATACATATAACACTCTATGAGAATATCTTAAAGAAGTCACTCGTAAACTTTTCAAATAACAATATGTATTCATTACTGGCATGAATGAATATGTGTCCTGATTCAACTACAAGGGAACCAGGAATCACAATCAATTTAAATTACAAGTTATGTACAGAATGTATTTAATATGAATATTGTAGTGACATATATTATTACAAATATTCTATGTGTGTCAGTTGTGTAGTAGTAAAATGAGGTAATACTGGTTTTGTTTTGTTCAAGCTCTGTTGGTATTTGTCATCATGACTTCAATAGTTTGTCTTTTGGGACTAGTATTGGAGATGTTCTCAGTTCCTGATTTTAAGACAAGTAAATTCCCCTCTTAATGTTAATTTTACAAAGTCAGTTCAAGATGAGGGGACATAATGTTGAGCTCAGCTGGCCAAGTTAGCTTATCTGGCGTGATGGCGGCAGGAAAGGACTCCTCTGCTCGAATTCTCCTCTGGGCTCTGGAGACACCTCACTGATAGCTAAAAGGACCAAGGAGTATGCTGTCCGACACTGGATTCAGCAAAGCTCTGACCAGGTGCTGCTCAGTACCATCAAGACCACTGTCCCTGAAATCAAGAAGGATGTACCTTCTACTTCATAACTAACTTATACTCTCTTTTACACTGATCACAATACAGCACAAACATTGAGTTCAGAGCGTTAGGCCAACTATCAGCTTCATTCTGAAGTACTTTATACCAGCATTAACCTCCTTAATGGTTACTACGCCTCTGCAATTCCAGCATTATTTCTTTCTAGTCAATCATCTAGGTGTCAGTGTACTATTTGGCCATTCCATGCCGTTTTTACTTCCCTCCGACACCCTCTGTTCAGGCTGGAGCATTATAGGCTTTATCTCTTGTTTGCCACTGAACTACACATATATATACAGGCATAAATTAACAATTTACATTCAATTTTCATTAAAAGATACTGAATGGTTCAAGCTTACCACAATTTCATGGAAATAAACACAGATACGTTGATTAGCAATGAATTCTGGCACAATTACTGGCACAAATTTCCATCTGCTTATGTTCCAGGCTTTTATTTTAGCAAAATTGTGAGCTGGCTTCAACGCACTGATGCTTTATCAAGCTTATTTAAACAAGTGGTTTCGAACTAACGCTCCCAAGTGTGTATATCAGTGAGACTGGCCAATGAGCCACGTTTCGACAAGTGTTTGAAAAAAATGTTACCTTTTCCCGTCTCCCCTAACAACGAAAGATAGTATTTATAGCCCGACCAATCGTGGTTAGGCTTTCATTTGTTGCGCTCCAATCAATGTGGAGTTTACATGGTAGGCTATTTATGTAACGTAAGGTTTTTTCAAACACGTTATAAAAAAAATTTTATGAGCAGAAATGATTCCATGCTGTCAGGCATCCTCACTCTTTTATTTTGGGTATAATTTATTAATTCCTGGACTATTTGCGTAACGTTTTACATATTATTTGTCAGCAAGCCCTAAGGAACCCAAATATACCAATTTGAAAGAGCTACGTGGCTGCGTTCAAAATATGTATTTTCTACCTCCTGTTTCGAAGATGTGCTGTCTGGGTACTGTTATGTTTTCAACCGTAAACCCATCTAATGTTGTCTTTTCTAATAAGCGTTTTTTATGATTTATAAACCTAACTCTGGGAAAGGGTAGTGTATTTTATCACTGTCCGTCTGAAAAAAAATTAGTGCATGTAGACTTACACGCGTGATGGCAGCATTTGTGTATCGCGCGACGCGTGTTGCATGCGTTCCCGATTTTATTCACCTCTCTCTCTCTCTCTATATTTGAGTCCATCTGTTCGTTCGTTTTGGTAACGTAATATAATTAATGTTAGGATTAATTTAGGTCATTACGCAGGGCCTCTCAATGTTTTTTCTTAGAAATGCAGCACACGTTTCATTGAAGAAAGCGGGTAATAATACAGTAAGCTTTTACTATCAACGTGAAAGCGTTACAATTTGCAGACGAAGCATAAAACAAGGGGGATTTCGAGTACAGTCATTGTGACAGCACTGTTCTTTACCATTCTTCTTCCTTTATTTATTATATGTATTTATTAGGCTTTATATTTACTTGATAATTTATATATGTGGATTAGAATATTCCACGACATGTCCACAAAATGGCGTGGCGTAAGGAGTATACCATTTGTAATAATCACAGATTCAAACAAGTGATTGCTTGTTTCCAACAACAACAACAACAAAGTGTTCGACTTTTCCTATAAACAGTTATGATTTTCTTCAGCAAAACAAAACTGTGTTAAATTACCAATTTTTCGATAGTGGGCAACTTATGGGCGCCCTGAACAGGAGATAAGAAGTTTTACAAACGAATGCTTACTCTTTTGCTTTGAACCTGCGTCGGGCGCCTCTGTTGGCGCCTCCTCTGACGGTTCCCACACATGGACTTGAAAAGTATGACAGATCCCACAGAGCTGAAACAGAAGCCTACAAGACATCCGCAGGATCCCAGCACCAAGAAATCAGTGACGTTGTTCATGGTTCCAGTGTACATCAAATAGATTCCACCTCCAAACAGAAAAGCACCAACCACGACTGTGAAGGTGAAGGTCACCCAGATCTCATTAGGAACCTTTACTGTGCCACATGACGGACCTTGGGCAAAGCCGTCCACGTAATTGTCTGTACTAGTGTTTTTCGGCCTAGAAATGTGTGTCAGTAAATGATAATCTGCAGGGTGTAAGTCCACGTTAGAGTCAAATAAACCCATTTCTTACATTTTAACATTACATTATCTGCCAACTGCCTGCGCTGTTTCTTGTCCATACAAGTTTGAAGTAAAAGCATTTACCGAGCATATTTTGAAACATAATTCGCTCCCTGTCCCCGTCAGGAATTATCCACACTAATTCATTCTTCACAAAGTAAATAGACAGGTAAACCTGCCTTTCAATACAGAGTCCTTTTCAGGCTTCAGACAGCCAAGCTCTGCATATAGGAAGCCGTTATGTGTTTAAGTCACACATTCTTGCTTTTATATAACATGATTTCTAAACTCTATAATCTGATAATAGTGTCCAGTCTCAGTTGCTTGTTGTTGCAGAGCACGCACCATTTGCCTTGAAATGAAAACGTCATAACATATTATATGAAGATAGAGACACTATATAAACCCTAAGTATAACCCATGGGGGGTTGAACGGAATACTTTTGTTCATCAATTTTTTTTTTAAATGTCAGAGCTCAGATGTTACCGGTGACACTTGATCCTTCATCGAGTGCAAGTTAAAGTTGAAATGTAAAGAAATAAAATAGATGTGACAGAGTCCAGCTGACTTGACACAGGAATGTGTTGTTAAGGCGGAAAACAGTTTTGCTGGAAAATACCTTTGGAGGCTGTGAACACTTAAGTACTTTCCAGACTGAAGTCCATGATAACTGTTCACATCTACTTCGTTCTGAGGAAGAGTTTTAAAAAACGGTTCTGGTCTATATCAAGGATATGAGTGATGCTGTCTACACGTCTGACTGTCTTTCTCTTTATCCATGCATGCGGCCGTCTGTCTCCCTACCTACGCGTAACAAACCTATTTACTTTATAAGATGTCATACTGTAAATGTAAGCTAAATTTAAATTCCAGTGAGTGACCTAGTTTACGGTATGTAGTCAGATCCGAATGCTAGGAGTAACTTGGGAAGACAGATTTCTTGGAGTAACACGGGAAGACCCAGTGTTAGGAGTAACATGGGAAGACAGATTGCTAGGAGTAACATGGGAAGACAGACTGCTAGGAGTACCATGGGAAGAACGACTGCTAGGAGTAACATGGGAAGACTGAGTATTAGGCGTAACATGGGAAGACAGAGTGTTAAGAGTAACATGGGAGGACCTAGCGTTAGGAGTAACATGGGAGACCGAGTTTTAGGAGTAACATGGGGGAACCAAGTGTTAGGTCTAACATGGAAAGACCGAGTAAGAAATGTAGAATAACAAAAACAGACGGGAATTTTTGGACACCAGCCCTGGGATCTAACGATTAAAAAAGGAATGAATTATTTATGTATTACGCATGAAAAGTGATGCATAGCAGCGAAAAACTGTCGAGTCAACATCAACGTAGCATACAGTAGTTCATACAGAATGCATAAAACATATGGGCAGAAATAAAAAATGAAAGAATACTACTAAATAAGACAGAGAGATAGATAGAGACAAAGAGAGAGAGAGAGAGACCCCATACTGTGCTTTACGTTCGCCCTGAGTAGACGAGGACAGGTTAAGAATTGTAAATATTGATACATTATCATAAACATACATACACTTGCACACTCACACAGGCACGTGCGTAATCCCACATACTCTTAGCCCACATGCACCCACGACAGCACTTCACATGTTCACACACAGAAAGGCAAGCTTACATCCACTGATGCATACATGTAACTACGCACACATATGTACAGTGACACACGTACAGACATTAGCACACACGCACAAGGACACTCGCACTCACAGGCTGTGCACATTCGCGTGCACACTCACAAATCATATATGAGCACACATATTCACTCGCATATACAGGCAAAAACACACACGCATACTCATACGCAGTCACACATACATACGTACACACACTTACATACACACGCATACTAATGGTGTCAAGGAAACCTACACACAGCACATGTACAGAGCGGCTTAAGAACACATCCAGCATAAACTCCAGCAGTTCAGCTGGTTAGGAATTCTGTTCACATACAAACATTATTCCCTGAATATTCCACAACATAGACTTGTCACCCTCAGCTTATGCAACCGAGTTACATAAGCCTCAGTATAAAGCAGCCGATTTAGAGAGTTATCAGACTCAACTTTTACATCCGAGTTGCATAAGCCTCCGTATTAATCTACCGATTTAAAGTTATCAACGTCCTTTGATACAACCCAGTTACATAAGCCTCATATTAACTCTTTGACTCGGAAACAACGCTCAGAGCGATGGTCAGATTTGACACCCGTGCCAAAACATCTCTCTGAGCGTTGTTTTTAGTCTATCACGAATTAAAATTACGGCACAGGGTGGAAAATAATTGCGGAGTCAAAGCAGCCGATTTATAAAGTTATCAGACTCAACTTTTACATCCGAGTTACATAAGCCTCCGTACTAAGCTACAGATTTAAAGTTATCAACGTCCTCTGATACAACCCAGTTACATAATCCTCAGTATTAAAGCAGCCGATTTATAAAGTTACCAGCCTCAACTTATACAACCGAGTTACATAAGCCTCGTTGTAAGCAAACGATTTATAAAGCTACATCAGCATCACCTTATACAACCGAGTTACATACGCCTCATTTTAAGCAACAGATTTATAAAGTTACATCAACATCACTTTATACAGCCGAGTTACATGTGTATAATCCATATTAAAGCAGCCAATGTTTATGCACGCCGACCTCGATTTAAACAACCGATACACTTTAGCCTCATTTTACACAAGTAGTTTACGTTGGCATCAGTATACCAGCCTATTTACATGAGCCTCATTTCAGACTACCTTTTTACGCCTGCCTCTATTTGCACTACCATTTACATATGCCTCAATTTAAACAGCGTTTCTACATTCGACTCAAGCTAAGCAGCCGATTTGCACTTTCCTTGTGTAACTCTCGAACTAACAACAACTCAAGAAATCCGTTCTAACATTTGTTGCGCACATGATATAGCTAATCAGAGCCCAACAAACAGCAGCGGCACGGAAATCAAATGTGACAATACAATGCATCGACACTTAGAATGCCAGAGCACAAATAAATCAATAAGACGCAACGGTGCAGTATCTAGGAAGCTCAAGCTTTTAGATTTTAAAAAAAAAAAAATTTATACGGTTAGAGAAATCAGACATTGTTGACGATACGAGGATCAGGTTGTGCGGAGTTTCACAATTCACTTCATCGAGCCAATCCGCGATTTTATATCGATCCCATCATATAACAGCGATGTGCTGCAAGTAAGCAAACGGTATAAGACACGATTATCTTACTACGGAGTTAGCGAGTGATTTTGGTTGTCCTTGGACACAGATGAAAAACATCCTGCGAATCCGTACATGTATTAGGGAAGTAGAGAGAGAAAGAGTGGTTGTCGGAGGCGAATGTAGTATGCTTACTAAACTGGTTAGACATGGGTTATTCACTGGAGTTGAGACGAGCAATCATCATGTGTGTTTACCCCTCACATTTTCTCGTCCTCACATTCTCCATTCACTGTATTTTACTGTCTCAAGTGTGCCTGTCAATCCATTTGTTGTTTAATAAATACTGCATGCCGAGAAAACCAGAGCTGTTATCAATGTCTATTAAGCTGTTCACTACTGTTATTTCCATTTCCATGCAATGTAGGCCAAGGACGTAAGTTTTGAGGGCTCACCGCCCTTACGCCACTCCGCGACAAGGGAGATGAGTAGGAGAAAAATGATGAGAGGGAAGAGAAATGAAGGAATGCATTTTATTTTAATGCAGAAGTCGAGGAGTGAGATGTAAAATTCGTACACGCTACAAAGGGATAACTGACTCTGCTCTTGAGTTAGGGAAGGCAAAGACAGCAAGAAAACAAACTGGTCACAACACCTCATAAAGCTGGACCAAGTATAGTCAAGTCTCTAACACTTTCCTCCCACTACGGCAGTATCTGCTATGAGACTACCTTAACCTGTACCTTTCACAAAAGTTGAGGAGAGAAGTTTAGAGTGGCGTACAGAATAACGATTATATACAGGCATACCTCGGAGATATTGCGGGTTCGGTTCCAGACCACCGCAATAAAGCGAATATCGCAATAAAGCGGGTCACACCAGTTTTTTTGGCTTCCCATGGCAGATAAAAGCCTAAAATCATGATTACACTATGTCTATTGAGTGCGCAACAGCACTAGGTCTGAAAAAAAAACCAATGTAGCCTACTGTAAAATTATAAATACTTTATTTCTAAAATATCGACTCGCTCGAAGCGATGTTCCTGCCAAAATCTATTGGAAGATGAAGGCATGTTCTAGAAAAAAAAAAATGAATAATTTGAAAAAAAGCGCAATATATGCGAAGCGCAATAAAGCAAAGCGCAATAAAGCGAGGTATACCTGTAATTGTTTCACTGGTGCACTTTTGTTAGTGTGCACCTTCCGCCCCCCCCCCCCCCGGCCCCCCCCCCCCGCCGTCCCCCCCCCCCCCCACCCCCCCCCCCCCCCCCCTCTCCCCCCCCCCTCCCCCCCCAACCCCCCCCCACCCCCCCCCCACCCCCACTCATAAGTTTTCTATTTGTGATATAGACAATTTTCTTGCTGTGTTTGAGAAGTGGAACATTTTTACTCAATCTGCCTCTCAATTTTGCACTCAAATTATAGTAGAGACATTGTGTAGGGTTTCCAGTAAACAGCACAAGTACAATAATCATGCAGGATGTCGCCCATTTCACTTTCATGAAAAAAAAGGAGATTTAAAAACAAAATTCACTCAAAGAATACGGTTCTCAAACTGTCTGTTGCGACTCCCTGTGGTGACATGAAATTGTGTCCAGGCTAACACCAGGATTGGATAGAATAGCCACGGCTGGATATGGCAGTCTTGGCTGGAAACGACATACATTCAGGACAACTGTTGATATCATTACATAGCAGTCCTTTTTCTGGAATGACCAGGGTAAAAGAGGAGGACGGAAACTCAAAAACACACGGAGCACAGGAGATAGACATGACAGGAATGAGAAAGACACGGAAATACCTTGAGCTGAAGACGCGGACAGAAGGACTTGACCTGTTGAAAGTCCATACTTCTTGAGGAGCTCAAGGCAAATGATTGAAGGTGTCACGAAAAATAATTGACCAAAACAAAAGGAAAAAACTGACCTCCATTTTCCCTCAAAGGACATAATTAGTTTCACGCGATTGCAGACGGAATTCATGTGCATACGTACGTCGGTTTTGAATCTGTTGACCAATTGGATGGGTACGTCACGATTAAAATTAAACATATCACAGAGTGCCCCTTGTACTTCCCGGGAAAAAAGGGGGCGGGGGGGGGGTTTCCCGATGAGACGAAGAAAGTATAGGTCAACTGCTCCGTCAGTTCAAGGCACTAATTTGAGGCCCAGTTGGTAGGGAGGATAGTAACGCTTCGCTCCCGTAACTAGGCGGTGGTGTCCTTCGGAAGGTCCTGGGTTCGATTCCCGGTAAGCCTATGTCACAAAACAGTTTGTGCAAGTACTTTTGCGCCCTTCTTTCTCTCTTTCATCGTCCTATTATTTGGGTGCACTTTTCATAACTGTCGTTCTCTCCGACAGTATCACTTCATTTCTTCATTTTCCTCATTTATCGTCCTATTATTCGGCATATTTTATGCCCTACATTTTTTGTTCTGAGCCGCTCCCAGACTTGTTTACGATTCACCAGGTGAATCGTTATAATACCAGGTTAATTAGACAGTTCAGTTTATCACCTAAGCCATTTAGCCACCTTTGATAGAGTCGATCCTTATTTACACAAGGTGGTAGCGTACGATCGATGAAAAGAAAGCCATATTGTCAGTCAGAAAACCGTCTGGCGGATGCACGGAATCACGGGTGATAAAATGTAATCGTGTCCGCTGGCCCATCTTTGTATCAATATTACTGATAATCTGTCTGGGGAGACAATATTGGCGAAAAGCATCAAGACAGGTTCACAGATTTGCCTGTGAGTTTGCATAATGATGCAATCGGAAGTATTACTGCCTTATTAGAAAAAAGTCACGCGTTGGAATTTTAAAATTTGATATTTCGAAATACACGGGGGAAATTAAACTAAACACCCCGACCCACATAGTTCTAACGAGCTTACCAATGGCTGGATGTGAGAGCCGAAATAGACCTTAACTTTCATTGGCAAAGTGGTCTGAAAGTACAATCTGGGATTTGAACTGAGAAATGGAAATTTAATTTAGCGAAATCGGAGACGCAAAGCAGACTGCATCGTCACGTCAAGCTAGCAATTCACCAGAGAAAGGGAAGGATCCGACTAAGAATTCCAAAATTATAAGTGGCAGATCGAAGTATTTGGGCAACTTTGAAACTTAAAAGTAAACCCGCATTTTTTAAATATAAAAACTGGAAACTTAAAGGACCAGGACAGAGTATTTGGGCAACTTTGAAACTTACAAGTAAACCTGCATTTTACATACAAAGACTGGATGCCTAAAGGATCAGATTACCCGTCACAAGGGGAATACTAAAATTTCCCAGATCAAGTGATTCGAAAGCATCTAACCTAAGTTGCTGTGTCCATTCTAAACTGTGCCAGGAGATTGTGCTTCCAAAAGTTACTTTGGGGTAAGTATAAACATTTATTTTACAAATGTGAATTTGATATGTTTTTCTTGCTAAGTGGTTATGTATAAGGCTGGGACCAAAAGATGCAGCAATAGAGAATGCAGTCAGTGACCCATAGCTTGACTGCTTTGCATCAGGGTCAGCGAACCAGAGCTGACCAAGACCGTACTCCACCTCCACGTGGTGGTCCTGGAAACAGTCTGCAGCAGTGCAGTCTGGCTGAGCGAGTACGGATCGCAGAGGGAAGGCAAATCCGGTCCCCAAAAATGCCGTGCTGAAGTCGGATGTGTCGACCGAAACGTGCAGATATCACAGCTTAGGCGTAAACAGACACAACGCAACCACCGTCCTTTTCAGGGCGAACGAGGAAGAAGAAGAAGATATATAAGGCTGGCAACCTCAACATATGAAAATATTATGTTCATAAACCACTACAGCAAGCGCTGGTGTTTGTTTATGCTAATTCGCTCAGAAATGCGAAAGCAGCAGAAACCACAGACTCCGACTGGAGCAGTGATGAGTGATGATTACATCACATGTGTCTAAAGTGTATAGTATCATTTTGTGAGATATATGTACCTTGTTAATTGTAATTCAGGCATAAATCATTGCGTTCGCGCTGTTCAAGCACATTTTTTCCCAGTTTAATACCCAGAAGAATATTGGTGATTTCTAATAATCTTTCCTGAGTTACGCTGTGTATACTCAAGAATTTAATTATTCAGATAGGCTAACATCGGTGGGTGGACAGCGATACAATCTTCCAACTCAGTGTACTTAGCAGAGGCATTTGTTCTTTTTTTAAATTCCTCACCCAAGTATAAGTGAAGACAATGTTATTTACCTCTAAAATTCACCATCATTTCATTGTAATTTAACCTGTTAAAACTAATTGATTATTAAATTTGTTACATGTTATTTTAAAACAAAACAATCATAGTTGATTCAGTTATCATAGGCATGAAAGCAAACGTATGAGCAAGACACTTATATATATATATATATATATATATATATATATATATATATATATATATATATATATATATATATATATATATATAATATATATATATATATATATATATATATATATATATATATATATATATATATATATATATATATATATATATATATATATATATATATATATATATATATATATATATATATATATATACATAGAAATATATAATATATATATATATATATATATATATATATATATATATATATATATATATATATATATATATATATATATATATATATATATATATATATATATATATATATATATATATATATCTATATATATATATATATATATATATATATATATATATATATATATATATATATATATATATATATATATATATATATATATATATATATATATATATATACAGTACTTTGCAAAAAAAATGGCAGTCATATTTTCGCAACGCAGCACACTCATAGAAGCAAATAATAATAAAAACTGTATGTCCAGAGGAAGATTGATATCTCCCCTATCTATTAACAGTGGTTTCAGTACAATATAATGTTGCCTTCTCCAGCAAGGCAAGCCTGGATGCGGTGAGGCATACTTCCCACAAATGTTTGTAGGTAATTGTGAGTCAGACTATCCCGGTATTTTTCAGCTACCTTCTTCAATTGTTCAACGTCTCTGAGTCCACTCTTTTTTAAATGATTCTTGAGTAGTGCCCAAACGTTTTCAATTGGGTTTAGGTCGGGACTGTTGCTGGGCCACTTCAGCACTATCACATTCTTCTCTTGCAGCCATGCTTTGGTGGTATGAGCTGTATGCTTTGGGTCATTGTCATGTTGAAATGTGCACCCATCGGGGTACATGACCTGCATAAATGGCAGAAGGTGTCCCTCTAGTATGTCCATGTGCCTTTCTTTCGTGAGAATTCCTGTGAAAACACACAGTGGGGTGGCACCTCTTGCTGACACCCCTCCCAAAAGATGGAATTTCTGGGTATGTTTCGGTCGCTGGTACACAGGCGTTATAGAGTCTTTCGTCCAAATATTTATTTGGGCAGGATAAGACCAAACAGAACATTCATCTGAAAAAATCGCATTGTCCCATGACAAATTTTGGTGTTCGTGGCACCAGTTCAAGCGCATCTGTTTGTGAGTCTCTGTGAGCAATGGTGACGAAATTACCCGCTTTTTTGTGTAATTCATCCTGTGTAGCTCCCGGTTGACAGTAGCATTAGATACCTCTGGGCTTCCCAACTCGATCATGCGCTGCCGTATGTTTTCTACACTCTTCATTGGCCCAGCCCGAACGATTTGGGCGAGACGCCGATGGTCCTTTGTGTCCAAAATTCTTGGACCCCCACTACCTTCTTTTCGCTCGATTCCATTACCTGCGTTTAATTTACTCACAACTTTGTAGTCAGTCCGCTCAGGAATGTTCAAGGTTTTAGAAATGTTGGAACATGTTTGATTTCCTTCATTCCAAAGCTGTGAAATTAACATACACTTTGTCTTTGTATCCATTTTCTGCCACTAGCATTAGAAATTGTCGTCTGCTCTATTATCAAGGGACTGTACTCTACGCTAATTTTTTTTTACTTTTGGTAGTGTTTGCTCACTTAAGTGTAGTGCAAGTTTGGGGCAGAACATGCATATTTAATTAGATTTCAGCATATTTAGCTGAGCAATATGACTGCCATTTTTTTTGCAAAGTACTGTATATATATATATATATATATATATATATATATATATATATATATATATATAGATATATTTATATATAGATATCTATATATATATATATATATATATATATATATATATATATACATACATATATACATATATACATATATACATATATACATATATATATATATATATATATATATATATATATATATATATATATATATATATATATATATATATATACACATATACATATATATATATATATATAGATATATATATATTATATATATATATATATATATATATATATATATATATATATATATATATATATATATATATATATATATATATATATATATATATATATATACACCTAGACATATAGTTACATCAATAGAGCACATACTTATAAAAGGAATTTCGCTGGATTTACACCAGCTGGGGGCTTGAACGCGCTAAAACCATTGCTTAATTCTTCACAAAAGGCGACGGATCAGATATAACTTAATAGTGCTTTGCCCTACGCAGCATTGTTCTTGACTTCTGAAAACATCTTGTGAACATTCCCTGTCGTGATTTGGTCTGTCTTACAACACATCATACCGTAAACCATACTGTGGGAAACTGTCTGATACACTAGCCAATGAAAACGCTCCTTTCTTGGTGTGTATAATGGAACATTTTATGCTTAACATGGAGGTCCATTTTGTGTAAATGATAGTACGAAGTTATTTAATTTCTTAAGGACTAAAGATGTTTAAACGGAAAGGTATATATATTTCAACAACGGGAATGTTACTTTAGAGGTAGGTGCAAAGACTTCCTCGAATAGTAGTTCTTTTATAGAGAAAGATCGTTTAAAATGACATCTATACATCAGGGTAGTCCCCAATTTAGTTAGTTAAAGTCTGCATAGATTTAAATGCATTTTGCTACCTAAACAATTATTATATAGAACGGTAGAGATAAATTCACAGTATAATTCTAGCTTTAAATGATCAAAATCGGCCCAGAATTAAGAAAGATAATGACTATTAACAATTTTGCACTTTGAACAGAAGGCAAAAATACGCCTCGGTTTTAGATTCCTAACACCGTTTTTGGCCCATGCTTTCCGAGACGGGGGAGCGGTAGTATATAAGTCCTTGAACTTTGGTGAATTGAGGCCACAACTTTTTAAAAAAGCAAGCTGAACAGAAGAAAGCGGTAAAAGTGTTACTGTCATATACTTTGCCACTGAATCTGCATAGCAGACCTAGATGCCCATTAACAGCCTGTTACAGCTTGTGTGTATTGCCTGAGGGTAATATATATATATATATATATGTATATATATATATATATATATATATATATATATATCTATATATATATATATATATATATATATATATATATAATTATGTAACTTTCTTGTGATTAATCCACTTGTGTGTTAGAAAGGGGTAGACTGTGTTAAGGAAAATTACAGGACTAGTGTGTTGCCAGCAGAAACCGCCAGCATATGTGTACAGTTAATAGGAAAGCCAGCCTTGTAAATGTGTAGAATAATTGAGAATGATGGCCAAAGAAAGCCTGTAAGTTTGATAACGTATTTAAAGGAGTATTTCCTAAAGGAACGACACACTGATCAGGAACATAAGAAAGAATGACAGGATTTGTTAATATGTATGGATCAAGGTATTACTTAGTATGTTATAATACACCAAATCATTGTATGAAGGCGGATCATGGACAAATGGATCTAACTTGAGATTTATAAGGAACGTGTAGTCACATTGAACTGGCTGTGAGTGGTGTCGAGGTAAATTGTCCTTGCATATGTTAGCACAATGTCTGACACTGTTCGTCATGTCCCGTGTATGTGATGATAGAGTGGTGATGGAACAAATAGAAGTTGTGTTTAATTTTGTTTTAGGTTTTATCCTGCAACTACCAAAATTGTACGAGACATCCACCTCTGTGGGACTCTGTGGTGCGAAAGTTCTTGATGATCATAGAGCTAGTTACCAAGATTTCCCAGCCTGGAGCTTCAGATCTGGAATGTTCAGTGCTAGAGAGGATTCATCTCAACATAGCAGATAAGTGGATAGGCAGATCCACTGGTCAGCCTATCCAGAGATTATATTTAATAAATAAAATACAAATAACACAAACCTAGTGAGTGATGACTCATGATGGACATTATTAAAATGATTACTAACTCCACAGTCCAGCGAAAGTGATAACCATATGTGAAATATATAACTGATATTTGAATGATAAATTTATCATATTGAACTATTTTGGAAATTGACATTCCATGTTTATTTATTTTATTTTGTAAAAACATTTGAATTCTTTATAAGTTACCTAACCAAAAAGATAAACGGTATAGGATCAATAAATTGTAAATATGTACAATCAGTCTTGCTTAATTATTTAAATTGAGTTAAAGTTCTGGTTGATATATAGTTACGTATTTAATTAATTAATTAATCCCCTAGCAGAGTCAATACAAATATAATAACCATTTTTCAAGGGAGGATTTGGAGAGGTAGCCCATAGACATTCAGGAACAAACACTATCATCATACCTGAAGGTTTATACAGCTTGATCCTACCTTTGATTGTCGATACACCCTTGCTCTTTTCAGAGAAGGGGGTATTTCTTGTAAGACCAGTCTTTTATCTGGCACTATCCTGGTATCATCTGATACATATTTTTGTTCAGGATATCTTACATCTTAATAACATCTGAACCTCTCGCGACATCTGGTGTCTCAGTCCGTGATGTCATTTACTACCCTAAGGTCTTTTCTTTGAGACATTCAGTCTTTTAATAGTTACTTACATCCTCTGAGTTAGCGGTAGGAGTAAAAATTAAAATAAAATAAAAGTTAGAATAAAAATTTAGCTAAATAAAGCACAGTGAAGTACTATTGAGTACTAACAAAATTTTGGTGACTAAATACGCTGACAGTGGTCTTGTAAATATTAGTCATATATTAATTAAGTGTGTGTTTGGTCTGTTGATTTTAGTGATTGAGTGTCTGTAACTATTAGTATGGCAGACTTGGCAAAGTTTAGGTCTGCTGCAGTGCAGGCGGCAAAAGAATTTGAGTTAAGTGGGTAGGACCTTATTAAATATGTCACCACTGAATGTGACAAGTTTATAGAAAGAGAAGATAAAAGGTTGGAAACAGAAAGAAGATTACAATTAGAAGCTGATAGGGAAGCTAAGAGATTGCAAATAGAAGCTGATAGGGAGGCTAGGCAAATAGAGGCTGAGAAAGAGGAAAAGAGATTGCAAATGGAGGCTGAGAAAGAGGAAAAGAGATTGCAAATGGAGGTTGAAGAAAAGAGGTTACAAAGGGAACATGAATTGAGACTGAAAGAGCTTGAACTTCAAGGGAATGTTCCAGGAAATGGAAGTAGCCCAACTACCTCTGACATTAGTGCAAGTCAAGGTGCATCAAATGGAGCCATGAACTTTCACTTGGATCTATTTGTGGAGAAAGAAGATGATATTGAGTCCTATCTAAGTCGCTATGAAAGATTAGCAACTAACTATGGCCTAGAGAAAGAGAAGTGGAGCCTTAAGTTATCACAAGGGCTGAGAGGAGCTTCTTATAAAGTTTTTTCAAAACTTGGCAGAGAAGACCAAGAAGATTATGAAATCTTGAAGCAGGCATTGCTGGTTCGCTATGAAAAGAACTTAGATATTTATAGAAAGAAATTCAGAACTGCGAAGCTACTTTCTGGAGAAACTTACCACCAATTCTCTGCAAGATTAGAAACCTACTTGGAGAAGTAGACTACTCTTGGAAAGTGTCAAGACCTAAAAGAAATGATCATGATGGAACCAGTGAGAGAGTCTATGCCTCCAGACATGAGAAAATTTCTTATGCAACAAGGTGCAGAGAGATTGGGGGAGATTTTAACAGTTGCTGAAAGATATCAGGCAGCCCAGAAAGAGATTGCAGGAATTAGGAAGAAGCAGGTAGAAAATAGTAGGCCACCCCTAAACAAGGATGAGTATGATAATAGAGACCAACAACACAGATACAAACACGACTAAGACAAACCTAAATGGGAGCATAGAGACAGGAACCCTCAGATACAAGATAAAAGACACTACAGACAAGGTGATAGGTGGTATAAGATATGTAAAATGAACAACCACAATACACTGGAATGTGGTAAGAAAGTCCCTCCATATCACGCTGCATGTATGACAACAGTGGAAAATGGCAGGAAGGAACCGACAGCAAGTCAGGTAGATCTCCATCATCCCTCCATTTGTGAAGAAGTAACTTGTAATGGTACAACTATCAAGTGCCTTTATGATTCAGGATTGGAATTTGACTCTGTTGTGAGTGCAACTCTGGTGCACCCTGAGCAGTATGCCACAGAAAAAGTGGAGATACAAGGGGCATTAAAAGGAACAGCCACCATGACACTTCCCATAGCCAGGATAATTGTCAGAACTCGCTTCGTGGAAGGAGTGATCAGTGCAGCACTGTGTGATGATCCTAATTACCCGCTGGTGTTAGGAAGAAGATATGTTTTCCTAGGGAACCCAATAAAACCGGTGATCATGGCAACACTCCAGGTCAGGTCAACCCCTGGGAAGGAGGAGGGAATACCACTAAATATTCATCCAAGAAAGATGAAAAAGGCCTAAGCTAAAGATAGCTCATTAAAACCTTGCTTTGGCAAAGTGCCAAAAGGCCATAACACTCCTAAGAAAGGACAGTTTTATTTAAAGGATGGTTTGCTCTACAGGAAAGCTGGAGCAGGACAGAATGGGTATGGACAGTTAGTACTGCCATTATGTTATAGGGAAAAAGTTATGGAGCTAGCACATATTGTATCAGACGGAGGGCATGGACAAATTGGTACCACCTGTCAAAGAGCATCTGTGAAATATTATTGGCCAGGTATTGCTGAAGGCATATTTCAGTATGTGACTGCCTGTGCCACATGTAGCAAGGGGATCTCCACACGTGGGGAAAATCAACAGGACCTAGAAACGCATTGGGGCGGACGCAGGCCTGAAAATAAAAATAATAAGGTGTACATAGTGGATAGGTCAGCACCTTCACACACACACATTCTTCCATAAAACCAGTTACCATGGCAACTCTCCGTCTCGTACCGAGAGGGGAAACGACCCATCCCGCGCTGACACAATGTTGCTCGGAATTCCTGGAACTGGCTAAAAATAGAAGTATGGTTAGTCAGCCAACTTTGAAAACGAAACTGAGGGATAACCCCAGAAAAATTGGGAGTGGGAGACTGGGCAATTGGCATAATGCTCAGCCCGCTTCGCTATACGGCTATTAAATTAGCATTATGAGGGCACCGGTAACGGTGGTAGCTGGCCGGCCCCTACACAGTCCATTGGAAGTATTTGACACGAACATGGATTGAGATTTTATACTATATAGCAATGCTACAGGGAGAATTGATTTCTTGGTGCAGGAAATTCATTTCCCCATATGAATCATATTATCTCGCCAGTGAGGTTTAGCTGATGAAACCCCTGGTGAAAATATGCTCTGCCTGAATTTGGGAAATAATTTCAGTAACAGAGTCACTAGTGAATCTAGATAAGGGCATTACCAGATTCCAGACAAACCTGAGCTCAGACCATTGCTGGCTGTGAGCACTTTGGAGAGGCACTATGAGTTCCATATGATGCTTTTGGGTTGAAGAATGCTCCGAGTGTTTTATCCAGGATGATGAGGAAATTACTGGACCCCTTTTGAAACTCAGCTATCACCAATTTTACAGATGACATCCTCATAACTATGGGAACCGTGAGGAACATCTAACCCCTCTGGACATGTCATTGGACAGACTCAGAGAAGAGTAATGGTGAATATTAATTGATAATCAGCAATTAGACAGGAAGCAGCACCTGTGCTGTTTATTAACACATCATGCGGTATATCCCTGGATCTCAAAATGTTGAGGCAAATTTCTTGAATAGTGCCTACTTGAAGTCACCCACCTGCAGGAAACCAGGAAACCAGTGGGGCAGAGTGAACCTCATTTTGGGGTTGTGGTGTGTTTTGATGTTAAGAAGAATGGTGTGCATATAGTTGTACTTGAGTGAGGTCAACTGTGAAGGTCTCTGAGGTAAACAATGAACAACTGTATTACAGAGTACCTTCCTTGTTACCACATTACGATCTCACTCTAAGTTATATTCTTTTTTTGACTAGCGTGACTGAAAGCTACATAAAGTGTCTAGGGTATTGTAAGAGTGTTGTAAAGAATCTCAATACAAAAAAAAAACATATACCAACATATACTAATTACTATGATAAACTCAACTAACTCCAGCTGTTAAATTTTATATTTAAATATATCTTTTGTTAAACTTTATTGGTCCTGAGCCTAAAGTTGTTTTGGTCAGGACTACAGTTCAATGAGAATCAATTTAGATAGATAGGTATATTTACAAATATATATAAAGATATTTACATACAACAGACAATATGTCCATAGTACATTGTTACAAATGTTCACTTTGATGTGATTTACTCTATTTAAATACTGGTACGGGGAAGCCGGTTGGGGATTGTCATCATCCCACTGTCTTTTGTTTCACTATGATTGTTTCTTATATTCTTTAGAAGGAATGTTTTTGTAAGCACAGGAGATTATTCTTTAATAGTGATAGTTTGTCCCAGGCCAGATATTGGACTTATCTGGGTCATGGAATTACAGCAGTTGTAGTTGGTTTGGCCAAACACTTCAGTCTCCTCTGGACTTGAATTTCTTTAATACAAGTAGGTGCCAGAGACTCTTTGAAATCGTGCAGACTTCTTCAATGAGCGAGTACTAGCACCAGACAAGTGCCAGCAGGAACCCCTGTCGATGCAAGTTATGGTTCTGTCTTAATATCAAACTAATTCTTCCTAATTTACACGTAAACATATAGTTAATACAAAAGAACATGGTCAGCTCTCTCTGACAACCCTGCTTCTCCCCCTTCAGTTTGATGGAACAAATGGTACCAGTCTTCTTTTTCTCTTCCCTAATGGATGCTACGCCTCTGTCATTCCTGCAGTAATCTTTTCCATGCAATAAGATAGGTGTAATGTTCCTGTTTGACCATCATATATATAGTCCTGTAGTTCTAAACTCCTTAGATAGTCCCTTATATGATGGATCAACATCTAGGCCATGCCTAAGTCGATTATTATATTAGGTCAGCCAATAATATTACGGCTTCCTTCAAATTTCATCCAATCCACTTCATCGTACTATCTTAGCCTTTCTGTCACCTACTTTTTTTTCCCCAAAAAATATGCTATCCAATCTAAGCAGATATGACTTGACCTGACAGTATCTCCGATTCTCTATGTATTATTATCAATATTTGATTATTTAATGGACTATTTAGATAACTAACAACATATTCTTGGTCAGTAAGTCTTCAGGTACACGAATATATGATTTTTATGGGGCTAAGTGGCTTGGTTCAAAATTCTATCTTTTTTTCCATGTTAGTTGTTTATTTTTAAACTACCTCCTGTTCAATTCTTTTTCCATGTACTTTCAAGCTAAATACGAGAGTTTATGTCATTCGCAATAAGAGCTAAGCGTGTTTTCCTGATCGTAGTGTCCACATTTTCTAACGTTACTTCGTATTTTTGAAAACCGCCTAAGGGCAATACTAGCAAGTTGGTTTTATTTTTATAAACAATGTGAGATGTGATTTGCTTTGGTTATCTATCCGTCCCCTCTCCCCTCTACTATGTCTTTTAGGCAAATACTTAGTTGACCTAGGGAAGTGTTACGTTTGTCTCAAGGTTACCCAGAAGCATTGGGTACATTTATTTTGGCCAATGTGTTTCAAATAATACGCCGAAGGCGTAGGCGACGACTAAGATTCTCGCCGAAAATTTGTAGTACTATCCTATCTTTGACTTTATGCACTATACTGTTATATTCTAATTTAGATATTGTATTTAGAAGTTCGCCACAGGGGTAATGCCGTGATTGTAAATCCAGACAGGAAAGCTCCACCAGGTGGTTCACGATTTTAAATGGGGGAGCTCTGTCGTGATTTGGTCTGTCTTACAACACGTCATACCGTAAACCATACTGTGGGAAACTGTCTGATACAAAAGCCAATGAAAACGCTCCTTTCTTGGTGTGTATAATGGAACATTTTATGCTTAACGTGGAGGCCCATTTTGTGTAAATGATAGTACGAAGTTATTTAATTTCTCAAGGACTAAAGATGTTTGAACGGAAAGGTATATATATTTCAACAACGGGAATGTTACTTTAGAGGTAGGTGCAAAGACTTCCTCGAATAGTAGTTCTTTTATAGAGAAAGATCGATTAAAATGACATCTATACATCAGGGTAGTCCCCAATTTAGTTAGTTAAAGTCTGCATAGATTTAAATGCATTTTGCCCTACCTACAAAATTATTATATAGAACGGTAGAGATAAATTCACAGTATAATTCTAGCTTTAAATGATCAAAATCGGCCCAAAATTAAGAAAAATAATGAATATTAAAAATTTTGTACATTGAACAGAAGGTAAAAATACGCCTCGGTTTTAGATTCCTAACACCGTTTTTGGCCCATGCTTTCCGAGACGGGGGAGCGGTATGTCGTGGTTGAGTAAAGTGTAGAGTATTTGTCGAGTTGGACAATAGTAGCGAAATCGACAAAGCGACAGTCCGTCTGCTTTCGTGGGACCAAATGAAATAGCTCCAATGTCTTTACGTAAAATATATACTCCATGGGTGATGGAATTAACCTGTAAATCCAATGTAGACGCTAGCTTTCTTCTTCTTCTTCCGTCCTTAGCCAACGACCGGCAAAGCAGTCAGTGGCCATTACGCCTAGTGGCGTCTTAAGGGCAACAGCAAATAGATTTTCTTTGCCGTTGTTCCCATCACGCCTAATGGCGTCTTTAGGGCAACCACAAATCAATCCGTTTGTTGTTGTTTCCGTAATCAAAGTGACTGGCAAACGGGTGATCAGCCCGTTGAGACGCTAACTTTGGTGACCCCTAATTGCGTGAGGGGCTGGAAGACGCTGTATATCTTCTGCTTCTGACCAAATAAACAAACTGAGCGACAGTCCGTCCGCTTTCGTGGGACCAAATGAAATAGCTCCAATGTCTTAACGTAAAATATATACTCCATGGGTGATGGAATTAACCTGTAAATCCAATGTAGGCGCTAACTTTGGTGACCCTAAATGCGTGACGGGCTGGACTCTGTCTATCTTTGATTGACCGCTCCTAAGTGCGAAGTTCTACATAAACCCAGAAATACACCAGACAAAGTTACTTGAGGACAAAGAGTACCAGCCGCTCTTATCCGGCGCTATTTCTTGCTTGGCTGTAAATCCTGTTTAAACTGGTTTGGCTGTGGTTTGGCTGAGCGCCCCGTTTAGGCACACAAAGGCGGGTGATATCAGATTCTGCTACAGACATGCTGGGCGGTTTTGATATTCTGGAAGCCGCAGTGCTCTGACTGGTAATCCAATAGGCGAGTAGAGAACTACTACTGCCTGAGATGATTTCAGATTTAGCGTTGGCTCGTTGCACTGCGTGAGCTTAACTTGGCGTTGACAAAAGGGGTTTTGATTCAGGAACGGGGTTGACGACTCGTGACGCTAGCGGTATTCAGAAACCCTCTAGATCGAAGAGAACATGACGTTCTTCGCCTGACTGGAGTCTGCTCTAGCGATTCGGTATCCTTGAAACTGAGACCCAAAAAAGACACCCTTTACATCAAGCAACAACAAAATCACTCTAATGTTTTACAACCAGCTATTGCTCCGCTCCTTCCACTCTATCAATTATAACATGTGCCCGCCTAGGCTTAATATCTTTTGTACATCCAGGTACCTGTCAGTAAATGTTCTGACAGCAAAATCTACTCCTCTTCTCCCAATCTCAACATACAGGAACCCTAACCCTGTAGTTATAGCTGCATGATTATGCTATCATCTTACAACATTAAATGAATTACATAAACAGATTACAGCATGTGACATTACACAAATAAATCATATGCCCCCTTGGGGAAATATATTAACATTCCACAAAATGAGTACATAGAAAATGCAATGTTCTTGCTATAATAATACAGTTGTGATTGTACATAAGATAGAATTATATCTATGGCGGGTGTCTGCTTTCTGTAAAAGTTATGACTAGAGTCTAGCTACACAAGTAAGCATATAATGATTCTCCCTTGCCACTAGAAATATCTATAAAAAATGAATAAGTGACTATCTCCTATAATTCAGTGTTAAGTGAATGATTCACACCTCTGACCTTATCTTGCAGAAAGGACAGTTAATTTTGCTGACTCTTAACTCAATGGTAAGCATTGTATGAACTGATTCTACGCCTAGTATCTGTGTTATCCTATTAACCATCTACTCTTATAGTTTACCATAAACCACCCTGGCATCTTTTTCTACAGATTGTATCGCTGCAACTAACAAAGATTGTGAGTTATCTTCCCTTTTAATCTCGCTACCAACTTTATTAGGCTAGCGGGTTTCCTTCAAAGAGCCTCTCGTATCGTGATCAAACACTTAAAGCGACCAGAGGAATGTTTCTCTGGTCAAACGAACCACAGGTGCGTTTAGATAACATTACGTTACCGCTACGCTGACCGCTGAAGGAATTAGTACTGTAGGCCGGCTAGAACGTAAACAAACCTCGGGTGGGGTTTGAGAAGGTGACAAATGAAAGAAAAGAAGAATACAAATGACGGGGAAACCAGGACATTAAAAAGTTAAAAACATATGGAACGGAATGGTAAAATAAATTAACAGTCACGTGACAGGTGCCCCCCTTTTAAAGTTCGAGGAACACGGACTAAAATGACAGTAATTTATCTTTTCCATAGATGTCCGTTACATGTCATTGGAACATCCTGTAATCATACCCCAAAATCTTATCCAACTTCTGTCAGTACTTAGCCGTTGAGAGGATTGGTTACTATCATCCGAATGAACACCCTCCCTTGGTACAAATGCAAGCTAGTAACTGACTATCTGTAGCTTCTTTTCTCAGATTAAAGAGCTACTGTACTCCTGAAAAAAATATTAACCCTTAAAAAAATTTTTTTCTGACTTTTACAACAATAGTCGTCAGATTTGTCAACCAAAAACTCAGCAGTGATACCAGCAACCTTTACCTGCACTCTCATGTGTAGCATGAACAATAAATGTAACTAAATATTTATGATTGCTGTGGAGAAAAGCGCTGTTCAGACTTCCTCCAAAAGAAATAGTTCGATATGTCTAGGGGATAGCAATTCCTATAACTTGCAGAACACTAAACTCTAAGAATCAAGATAGAATCCTGTGAGAGATTCATACCAGACTGCGACCTCATCTATTGCGATTGCTGCAGATGTAGCTCAACATTCCGGAGAGCGACCCATTTATCTCGTACTAGATGGGTTCAAGAATCTCAGACGGGCTCCCATTAATGTCGTGGTTGAGTAAAGTGTAGAGTATTTGTCGAGTTGGACAATAGTAGCGAAATCGACAAGGGATAGTGGACTGACAGAGTTATAGACTACACACACAGAAAGGTGTAAATAGGAGATGGACTTGAGACAACCTGGAAGAAGATTTATCAAAATGATCTCTCTCTCCAAGCCTCAACTCACTTTTACTGTCTAAGCACCTCCTGCTCTCACTCTTTTCTCTTATCAAACATAGAGATTATAGTAAAGAGCTAAAACAAGTTAATTATGGATGAAAGGGTCGGGAACAGCGCATTAATAAAATGTGTAAACTTTATTAAAGAAGAAAAGCATGAAAATAATGCATATCATCATACACAGCATAAATTACATCATTAATCAAAATATTCATCAACAGTCATCAATAACCATCAATAACCATCAATAACCACAATAATGCAAATACACACCCACAAACACACACACCATCAATCTTAAAACCTGTAGAACACAGAGAAATGAATAAACTGAGTGGCAGTCCGTCCGCTTTTCGTGGGACCAAATGCAATAGTCCAGAAAGTGTCTTACATGTAGATCCTTCAAGGTGAGGGAATAAGCCTACAAAACTTTCCTTGTTGGTACTATCATTGGTGACCTCTAGTTGCGCGAGGTGGGCTGGAAGACTCTATTTACCTCTGGTTTACCAAATGAATAAAACTGCGTGTCAGTCCGTCCGCTTTCGTGGGACCAAAAGCTAGCTCCAGAAAAGTGTCTTTACGTAAATATATACTCCATGGGCAATGGAATTGACCTGTAAACTTTCCTGTAGGTGCTAAACGTTGGTGACCTCTAATTGCGCGAGGTGGGCTGGAAGACGCTGTTTATCTCCTGCTGACCAAATAAACAAACTGAGCGACAGTCCGTCTGCTTTCGTGGGACCAAATGAAATAGCTCCAATGTCTTTACGTAAAATATATACTCCATGGGTGATGGAATTAACCTGTAAATCCAATGTAAGCGCTAACTTTAGTGACCCCTAATTGCGTGAGGAGCTGGAAGACGCTGTATATCTTCTGCTTCTGACCAAATAAACAAACTGAGCGACAGTCCGTCCGCTTTCGTGGGACCAAATGAAATAGCTCCAATGTCTTTACGTAAAATATATACTCCATGGGTGATGGAATTAACCTGTAAATCCAATGTAGGCGCTAACTTTGGTGACCCTAAATGCGTGAGGGGCTGGACTCTGTCTATCTTTGGTTGACCGCTCCTAAGTGCGAAGTTCTACATAAACCCAGAAATACACCAGACGAAGTTACTTGAGGACAAAGAGTCCCAGGCGCTCTTATCCGGCGCTATTGCTTGCTTGGCTGTAAATCCTGTTTAAACTGGTTTGGCTGTGGTTTGGCTGAGCGCCCTGTTTAGGCACACAAAGGCGGGTGATATCAGATTCTGCTATAGACATGCTGGGCGGTTTTGATATTCTGGAAGCCGCAATGCTCTCACTGGTAATCCAATAGGCGAGTAGAGAACTACTACTGCCTGAGATGATTTCAGATTTAGCGTTGGCTCGTTGCACTGCGTGAGCTTAACTTGGCGTTGACAAAAGGGGTTTTGATTCAGGAACGGGGTTGACGACTCGTGACGCTAGCGGTATTCAGAAACCCTCTAGATCGAAGAGAACATGACGTTCTTCGCCTGACTGGAGTCTGCTCTAGCGATTCGGTATCCCTGAAACTGAGACCCAAAGAAGACACCCTTTACATCAAGCAACAAACAAATCACTCTAATGTTTTATAACCAGTTATTGCTCCGCTTCTTCCACTCTATCAATTATAACATGTGCCCGCCTAGGCTTAATATCTTTTGTACACCCAGGTATCTGTCAGTAAATGTTCTGACAGCAAAATCTACTCCTCTTCTCCCAATCTCAACATACAGGAACCCTAACCCTGTAGTTATAGCTGCATGATTATGCTATCATCTTACAACATTAAATGAATTACATAAACAGATTACAGCATGTGACATTACACAAATAAATCATATGCCCCCTTGGGGAAATATATTAACATTCCACAAAATGAGTACATAGAAAATGCAATGTTCTTGCTATAATAATACAGTTGTGATTGTACATAAGATAGAATTATATCTATGGCGGGTGTCTGCTTTCTGTAAAAGTTATGACTAGAGTCTAGCTACACAAGTAAGCATATAATGATTCTCCCTTGCCACTAGAAATATCTATCAAAAATGAATAAGTGACTATCTCCTATAATTCAGTGTTAAGTGAATGATTCACACCTCTGACCTTATCTTGCAGAAAGGACAGTTAATTTTGCTGACTCTTAACTCAATGGTAAGCATTGTATGAACTGATTCTACGCCTAGTATCTGTTATTGTAAGTTTATCATTTCCCATTATAAACCGTAACAGTTTAAGCACCACTTAACTAAGGCGCTAGACCGCGCTACATTATCACTGAATTAAATGACTAGGAGAAGTCCTCAGAAATGAATTCACGTCACTTTCCTATCAGATATATAAAAAGCTAACATGAATATTTATATATTAATAAGACATATCAACTCACCCCGAAAAATGACTAGAGATAGGCCTTAACATTTTGTTCTGTGTTAAAGTCTGCCTTATCTCATGATGGTCCATCTCGGGCCAGGAATATATTCACGAGTGTGTTAGTCTATTAACCCTTATACTCTTATAGTTTACCAATAAACACCTGGCATGGCTTGTTTCTACAGATGTATCGGCGTGCAACGTAACAAAGAGTTAGACAAATGCCATTCTAGAGACCACATCAGAGACAATAGCCGCCCGAAGATTCCTTCAGGTAGAGACAAATGCATAATATTATGGTAAGGCCCACAACAAATCTCTCAGAACGAACGAGAGTCGTTATCTTCCCTTTTAATCTCGCTACCAACTTTATTAGGCTAGCGGGTTTCCCTCAAAGAGCCTCTCGTATCGTGATCAAACACTTAAAGCGACCAGAGGAATGTTTCTCTGGTCAAACGAACCACAGATGCGTTTAGATAACATTACGTTACCGCTACGCTGACCGCTGAAGGAATTAGTACTGTAGGCCGGCCAGAACGTAAACAAACCTCGGGTGGGGTTTGAGAAGGTGAAAAATGAAAGAAAAGAAGAATACAAATGACGGGGAAACCAGGACATTAAAAAGTAAAAACATATGGAACGGAATGGTAAAATAAATTAACAGTCACGTGACACGGTAGTATATAAGTCCTTGAACTTGGGTGAATTGAGGCAACAACTTTTTCAAAAAGCAAGCTGAACAGAAGAGAGCGCTAAAAGTGTTACTGTCATATACTTTGCCAATGCATCTGCATAGCAGACCTAGATGCCCATTAACAGCCTGTTACAGCATGTGTGTATTGCCTGAGGGTAAGAAATATATATATATATATATATATATATATATATATATGTATATATATGTATATATATATATATATATATATATATATATATATATATATATATATATATATATATATATATATATATATATATGTATATATAATTATGTAATTTTCTTGTGATTAATCCACTTGTGTGTTAGAAAGGGGTAGAATGTGTTAAGAAAAATTACTGGGCTAGTGTGTTGCCGGCAGAAACCGCCAGCATGTGTACAGTTAATAGAAAAGCCAGCTTTGTACATGTGTAGAATAATTGAGAATGATGGCCAAAGAAAGCCTGTAAGTTTGATAACGTATTTAAAGGAGTATTTCCTAAAGGAACGACACACTAATCAGGAACATAAGAAAGAATGACAGGATTTGTTAATATGTATGGATCAAGGTATTACTTAGTATGTTATAATACACCAAATCATTGTATGAAGGCGGATCATGGACAAATGGATCTAACTTGGGATTTATAAAGAAAGTTTAGTTACATTGAACTGGCTGTGAGTGGTGTCGAGGTAAATTGTCCTGTGCATATGTTAGCACAATGTCTGACACTGTTCGTCATGTCCCTTGTATGTGATGATAGGGTGGTGATGGAACATATAGAGGTTATGTTTAATTTTGTTCTAGGTTTTATCCTGCAACTACCAAAATTGTACGAGACATCCACCTCTGTGGGACTCTGTGGTGCGAAAGTTCTTGAAGATCATAGAGCTAGTTACCATGATTTCCCAGCCTGGAGCTTCAGATCTGGAGTGTTCAGTGCTAGAGAGGATTCATCTCAACATAGCAGATAAGTGAATAGGCAGATCCATTGGTCTGCCTATCCAGAGATTATATTTAATAAATAAAATACAAATAACACAAACCAAGTGAGTGATGACTCATGATGGACATTATTAAAATGATTACTAACTCCACAGTCCAGCGAAAGTGATAACCATATATGAAATATATAATTGATATTTGAAAGATAAATGTATCATATTGAACTATTTTGGAAATTGACATTGCATGTTTATTTATTTTATTTTGTAAAAACATTTGAATTATTTATAAGTTACCTAACCGAAAAGATAAACGGTATAGGATCAATAAATTGTAAAAATGTACAATCAGTCTTGCTTAATTATTTAAATTGAGTTAAAGTTCTGGTTGATATATAGTTACGTATTTAATTAATTAATTAATCCCCTAGCAGAGTTAATACAAATATAATAACCATTATTCAAGGGAGGATCTGGAGAGGTAGCCCATAGACATTCAGGAACAAACACTATCATCATACCTGAAGGATTATACAGCTTGATCCTACCTTTAATTGTCGATACACCCTTGCTCTTTTCAGAGAAGGGGGTATTTCTTGTAAGACCATTCTCTTATCTGGCACTATCCTGGTATCATCTGATACATCATTTTGACCAGGATATCTTACATATTAATAACATCTGAACCTCTCCCGACACTACCTTGAGATAGAAGCGTCATTATACTTCTATCTACAACGCTTACTTACTTAGTCGTTCCCCTTCTACCGTGAGGTGTAGAGGTTTGGAAGAGAGAGCGCCAGACTATCCTATCGGCTGTCTTCCTCCTGGCCTGGTTTCACTCTAGTCCTTGGTCCTTCAAAGATAGTCTTATGTTGTCTTCCCAGCGAACTCTGGGTCGTCCTGCGGGTCTGGATCCCTGGCTCTTTGTTTCCCATGCTTGTCGTGGTAGCCGATCTTCTCCCATTCTGTAGACAAGGCCAAACCATCTTAGTTGAGAGTGTTCTACTTGGATCTGCAGGGGGTGGGATTTTAGGCCGTGATGTATCGTCTGGTTGCGGACCATGTCTCTTCTTGTTACTTCAACCACCTTCTTCAGATACCTCACATCTGAGGTTTGGATCTGGCTTTTATGGGTTGTAGTCACTGCCCATGACTCGCATCCATGTGTCAAGACTGGGACATAGGTGGAGCGGTATACAGCCATCTTCGTTTTCTTACCAACCTCTCTCTTGCTGAGGAATCCTCGATTTATGGCCTGAAAAAGTCTCCCAGCTGCTTTTCTTCTGGTGGCCAACTCTTCTTTGATGCCTCCCTTTCGGTCTATAATAGCTCCGAGGTATTTAAAGTGGTCGACCTGCTCCAGGACCTGTTCTCCCAGCTTAACCTGTCTTCTTTCTTCTCTTGATATCACCATGGATTTTGTTTTAGAGCTGCTTATGACAATCCCTCTCTTCTCCAGCTCTTCCTTCGAGACTTGCAGGTTGGATTGGAGATGTGCCTCTGATTTAGCAATCAGGGCAACATCATCTGAAATACAGACCTGTCTCATCTTCCAGTACCCCACTGAATACTTTCTTGTTCTCTCCTTTCATGCCTTGATGACATCGTCCATGAGAAGTATGAAAAGATAAGGTGACAGGATATCACTTTGTCTCACACCAGTGGTGGTCCTGAACTCTTCTGACTTATGGTTTGCTGTCCTCACATAATTTCTGCAAGACTTGTAGAAGCTCTGTATAGCATGAATCAGAGGTGCTGGAATGTTCTTCCTTGTCAAACAGTCCCAAAGTTTGCTCCAGGGGACACTGTCAAACGCCTTTTCCAGATCTTTGAAACAAAGATGGATCTCACTCTTATACTCAAGGGCCTTTTCACTCAGCTGTCTGAGTGTGAAGATTAGGTCTTGAGTACTTCGGTTTGCTCGGAATCCGCACTGGACCTCATCCAATTGTGGCTCAGCTAGGCGTCCGAGTCTCTGCTCTAGGATTCTAGAGTAGATTTTACCACGGACACTGAGAAGGGATCTACAACGCGACCAAGTGTAATCTTATGCGAAGGTAGACACATTTGAAGACCCAGATTAGATACTCTTGAGTGTTGGTCACTGGTGGACCACTACTGCAGAGCTAAGGGGAGGAAATCAGTGACAGCCTATCCCTTCTGTTGTTTTTCTGTTGTCTTGTCTTCTACTTCTTTATGTCTCACGAGTGCCTGAAACATAGGCCTACCTTTGTGAATTATTGACTTATTTATTTACTAGTTTGTGGTGTTGTGCATGAGGCTGGCAACCTGATCATGATAAACAAATTGCTACTAAACCCACCACGGCTAGTGTATATGAATGATTTGTGCTGGCTTCCTGCAAAGGGGGCAGCCTGCTGTGGTGGCTTCATACTCCACAGGGAACGAAAAGGAAAATAATGATGATGATGATGACGACGACGATGATGATGACGATGTAGTTGTTGTTGTAACAGACTATTTCACATTTGAAAAAAAAATAACTTAATTGATCAAGTCTTTAAAAACGTATTGATTTCTGCTTAAGGTATTCTACTGTTTTTGAAGAATCATCTGGTTTACCACTGATTTCTACTGAGTCATTATACAGTTTAATTTTCATGTAATTTTTTTATATAAGCGTCGATTATTACATTTTTAATGTAAGTTTAAATTTATTGTAATTTGTACGTTTCTTTATCACTACCTTTATATATGTACGAGTATGCGATCTTTGTCCTCTCAAGGCTGTGTGTGGTCACGGTTGCCGGGTCCTCCCAGCACAGTAGAGGCAGCGAAAGAGTGCTGTGCCTGTACCAGATTGCTCTTTTTCGCGGACCTTCGGTCCCGAGAAAATCTTTGGCTGGAATGACGTCTCGGTAGCAAAGTGGTTTTATAGTGGCAGAAGGAGAGTACACATGAGGGCATGTTCGGGCACAGCGGATTGATCAACCGCTTGCTTGTCACATTGATCACAGAAACAACAATCAATAATCTGTTGTACCAATAAACGCCTTTAGGCGTAACGGAACAACGGATAATTTCTTGTTGCCCTATGACGCCGCAAGGTGTAATGGCCACAGACTGCTTGGTCGGTCGATGGCTAAGGGATGATGATAATGATGATATATACTGCTCAAAAAAATTGAAAGGCCACTTACAAATTCATCTGCAAATTTAAAAAAATAAAGATACAATTATGAAACTCACATATCTGTCAATCGTCTTACCTCCCTTTTTGAAAATTCAGAATCATTAAACAAAAGTTAACATGATTCAAAATCGAGTGTGTCCACCATGAGCTTGAATGCATTCACTGCACCTTTGCCTCATTGATAAAACAAGAGTTCTTAGAGTCATTTGTGGGATCGCTTGCCACTCCTGCTCCAGGAAGAGGAACAAATGATTGAGGTCAGTAGCAGGTTGATGATTTTCTCTAAGTCTACGTCCTAGCACATCCCATACATGTTCTATCGGACTGAGATCAGGAGAGTAAGCTGGCCAGTCTAAGCGGGTGACATGTTGCTGTTGTAGGAAGTCTTTCACGACCCCAGCTTTTTGTGGTCGGGCATTGCCGTCCTGCAGGTTAGAATCAGGTCCTAGAGCCTGAAGTGCCGTAAGAGCAAGCTGCTGTAAGATGTCATTTCTGTAGGCCAAACCATTCAACGTACCATGCACTCGATACAAGGGTGTTCTGGAGGTCACACTAATTCCGCCCCACACCATTACTGATCCACCGCCATAGCGATCATGTTCAGAGACGTTGGCATCATGACAGCGTTCTCTTGGGCGCCTCCAGACACGATTTCTGCCATCTGTGAATGATCTGGTGAAACGGGATTCATCTGTGAACAGAACTCTGCTCCATTGATTCCTTGTCCAGGTCACATGACGCCGAGCCCAAGGCAGACGAGCTGCGCGATGAGCTGGAGCCAAGACAGGTCGGATGACAGGTCGCCTTGCATGCAGATCTGCATCTCTCAGTCGGTTTCGTATGGTTTGGTCACTGACGATTACGTTGGTGGCTGCTCGCAGTTGCGTCCTGATGGCACTGGCAGTGATTGTTCTTTGTCGGAGAGCCAATACAACAACAAATGTGTCTTGCCGTCTTGTGGTAGACCTTGGACGCCCAGACCTGCGTTGTTCTGCGACACTGCCGGTTGCATTATAACGATCACGTAGAGTTTGTATGACAGAGTGGGCAACTCCTAATCTCCTAGCAACTTCTCGCAGCCCTACATCATCCTGCAGCTCTCCATCTGTCAACATTGGTCAAGCGTCTTCGCTGAGCCATGGCTAAAATGGTAAATGTTACAAACATACCCTTTGCCCGTTCCTTCCGAAAAGTGGGTGACATGTGTTCACTATAGTCACGACTTGCACGTGAAAAGCAAATTTCAGCACTGTTATCAACAGGCTTTGCCATAGGAAGCATTTTCAAACATGCATTATTTCCCTTTCCACCACGTACATTTGTTTGACCTTGGAGGTACACACACGTAACACAGATTTGATTTATTGTCAGATTAACAAACATTGTTTAAGCATGCAACAAAATGCAGCAACACTTTTTTGACTGAGTGTTCAGGTTTTAAAAAAAAACAGCTTAGTTGAAATGACCTAAAAATTGAAAGTGGCCTTTAACTTTTTTTTGAGCAGTATATATATATATATATATATATATATATATATATATATATATATATGTATATGTATATATATATATTTATATATATATAATATATATATATATATATATATATATATATATATATATATATATATATATATATATATATATGTATATGTATATATATATATATATATATATGTATATATATATATATATATATTATATATATATATATATATATATATATATATATATATATATATATATATATATTATATATATATATATATATATATGTATATATATATATATATATATATATATATATATATATATATATATATATATATATATATATATATATATATATATATATATATATATATATATATATATATATAAATGTTAGAAATTACGGATTAAAGGACGCTAAATTAAAGGTAAATAAACGCGTTAGTTTAGGAAATTTGATATGAAAAATTGTTTAATTATGATTCCAAAATTATAACAAAAAAGTCAAAAGTGCATTATTATTTGCTGCAAAGTGTTAGCTATTGACATTATGTATACAAATAAACAAAAATGCTGTTTGGAAACTGCCCATAATAACCCAATAGCCAAGCTTATCCTAGTAAATAAAAATACCTTTCAGAAATTTAAAAGAATGAAACAGATTATCAAAAATTTCAGCGCGGGCAACATGTTTCAAGAGCAGGGCTTCGTATCAGCATATCGCTATAAATACGAGTAACAAAGCAACTTTCAAACAAAAGTGAACGTAGCCCATGTTCTGTAGAAAAATAAATAATCGTACGTACTATGGTAGAAGTAATTAGGTGTAGATATGGCTTCGATTATAAATGGTGGATCTTCTGTAAAACAGCCTTGCAAAGTGTTCTGTCCAACCCCACTATTAGCTTTTGAGTTCATGATGTATCTGCCGTAAATTTATTTTGAGAGAAAAGAGTCTTAGAAATAGTGGTCCGGTTTAGAGTGAAAAATGATGATGGAAAGCTCAGTGATAGAAAATGTAAAGATTTAATAGTTGCTTCACAGCGAGCTGGAGGAGAGTAAAGACAGACTTATTTACGACAAATCGCTTCTCTCAATCTTCTCTTCCGCTCTCCTGGTCAAACAATTATTTGCCAGTTTCCCAGACTCGCATCTGCGCGCACACCGATTTGGTGTTTTTTCAAACACACAGGCGACGTTGATACAAACTATATTAAACGAATAAGGGGAAAAGTTGGGCTTTGGGTATATCCAACACACAGAACTAAATGAGTTTAGGTGATTTTATTCACTTTAAACATCAATCACTAAAATATCAGATATTACATAAATTATCATAAGTACACAAATGCAAATAACAAGTTTGGAAGGGGTGAAGAAGATTGGTATCGACTAAGCCCTTCCCGCTTATTAGACAAAGATAAACCCAGTCCAAAGATAGATAATATCAGGAACATAGGTACGTTAACCTAACAGTGAAGTTAATTACTCTGAAAGAGGTGTTACAAAATTAGGTATAGGTGATAGAAAAAAAACCTGTTCTTCCCAGCTGTTCTTCCCTTTACTAAGCAAATGGAAAGGAGGTGGTTTTAAACAGAGTTAACAAATTATCAACTATCCCACTTAAAGGAACAATGTAGGGTATACAGAAAAGATATATATTACCAGGTAAGCAAGTTAACAAAATGGTCACACAAAAGAATTAATTTCCTGTCATTCATACACGCGCTAGCAAAGGCCTTCACTCATCTTGCTCTCACTTACCGATTGTGAAAAAATCTTGCACTCCATAGAATAACACAACAGCAGTTACACCTCAAACTAAATGTATGAGTGTTTGTTCAAGTTCTAGCCCCAGATTAGCGGGTAGGCGGTCAGCACATAAAAGGATCCCGTAATCGCTGGAAAATGAATCTGTAGTTGTGTCTCTTTTCTTAATAACAGTTTCTATGGGAGGGCACGGTCTCTGATACCGGGGTGAGGATGGTGTGGTCTATTTGACTATGCCGCTGATAATAAAATTCTTACGCGTGCTGGTACACTTTATCCGTGAGGTATGGTTTAAGTCCAGTGAGAAAACTAGTCACATCACTGTTCAGGAAATTATGAATTATCTCTCTGTGTCAGTAAACTAACAAAGCTCGGGCCAGTGTTCTTCTTCCCGTTACGACTTAAGTTGTTTGATGGTGCGTTAAATTTGTCTTTGGGTGTGCTTTCTTTGCTATAAGTTAGATAGCGGAATTCCAAACATAGAATCGCCTCAAAGATTAAAAATTTACACAGTCTCAACAAGTTCTGCGTCAGGGGAACTCTACACACTGTTTATGCTTTGCTTTGCTTAGATTGATTTCTTTATTGCTTTCTTAATGCTGGGATCGCACAGGTTACGATCACTCTGTATGAAAGAAAAAAAGACATGTAATATACCGAAAACAAATAACCTTCTAAAGCGCGATGAATTTCCCGTTAAGCCTATAATACACTCGAGTATTTAATTATGTATTTAATAAACACTGCGCGAATTCTAGTGGTTAAAAACACACATCTATAAAACTAGGACTTAACTGAATTTATTAATTATAAATTCCTTCGCGACTTTAAAAGTTAATTTAAGCATCTATTATCTTTTGAAATAATATAATAGATAGATCATTATATTTACAACTGGAACTATTGAGATGGTTTAATTTAATAGATTTAAATTAACACAAAATCCATTGAAATAGAATGACTGAACTAGACCACTGATCACTTTACACAATATATATTACCGCTTTGCACAGAATAGAAATCACTGCAAATATATATAAAATCCAGGGGAAAATCTATAACAAGATTTCAATAAAGCTAGTGCTTCTGTAAAGGTCTGGCCAGCGAGTGATAACGTGTCTAGTTCTTCATGGTCTATTTAGCTAAAATGGAATGTAAGTTGAGTGGGACATGATAAACTTGACAACTTATTTGATCTCACGAACTTTTGGGGATCTGACCGCCAAATCAAGAGAAGAAACCGCCCCCTGGTCTTCGTATCCGCTCGCTGCTGCCCGTTTCGCTTTCCCCCGTTCGCTCGGTTCCTCGATTGACACCGAGACGCGAAAATAGCGGCAAGCAACTGCGTCTCGTATCAGGGACCACTACTGTCTTTGATAACGCCGATAGTCTCCCCTAAATCCCTCGGTCTGTCTCTTTGATCTCGTGCCGCCTACTAAATGAGTCCCGGTGGAATGAGTTCTGGCAAACGAAAAGTTACAACAAATGTTCAGGGGTTCTAATGTTATGAAAAGCTAAAAGTCCCTTTAAATCATCCATCATATCAGGGAGAATTCACTTGTCAAACTAGACGTACGTCACAATCGTCCCCACTTTTAGACATGAAACCATTTTTCATGTTTCATTTTTTGACAATGGAGGTGACCTGATTGGTGATTTTAGGATGAGTGGTATCTTCAGTTTGCTCTTCTTCCTCTGTAGACCAGTTTCTACTCAGGAAATCAGCCCCGACATTCTGTCTTCCCGGAATATATTCCACTTTGAAAGAATAAACGCTTAAAAGAAGCGCCCAACGCATGATCCTTGCGTTAAATTCTTTATTGGCACCAAGAAATGCTAACGGAGCGTGGTCTGTTTGCACCGTGAAAGATGTACCATAAAGAAACTCATGATGGCGTCTGATACCGTCAATCAGAGCAAGACATTCCCTTTCAACTACGCTGTAGTTCCGTTCCGCTTTATTTAATTTCCGACTGCCATAGGCAACTGGAAATAGCATGTTCAGGTCACTGTCATCGGCTTGAAGCAGTGTTGACCCGATGCCCTGACCTGACGCGTCGACTCTCAGTACAAAAGGTTTCTTGAGGTCAGGCAACCTCAAAATGGGGTATGCAGACAACTGTCCTTTCAAAGTGCTATACGCGTGTTCGCACTTTTGATCCCATATGACCTTATCAGGACAACCTTTCTTTGTGAGGTCAGTCAGAGGTGCCGTCAGTCCGTTGAAGTTCTGGATGTACTTCTGATAGTATGCACATAGCGATATGAAGGAACGTACGTCTTTCTTCGTTCGGGGTCTTTTTGCTGCCACTATTTTCTCCACGTTCTTCTTAATAGGCCAACTGCATCCGTGAGAAATAGTGTGCCCCAGGAAGTCTAACTGTTCAAACCCGATGAGACATTTGCTAGGTCTGGCTGTGAGACCCGTTTCCTGTAGTCTCCTGAGGAGCATAGCAACCGTAGCAATATGTTCTTCATAGGTTTCCGATGCAATTAAGATGTCATCCATGAAATTATGGATATGGGGACTTTGCAAAGGTTCTAGAAGCTTCCTCATCATCCTGGTGAACACTCCTGGTGCGTTATGCAAACCGAACGGCATCACGTTAAATGTGTAATGTCCTTCACTAGTGCTGAAAGCTAACAAAGGTTTAATTTCCTCCTTGACTGGTATTTGATAATAACCTTTGCTGAGGTCAATCTTGGAGAAGATCTTTGCTTTGCTGAGCTTGGTGAACAACTCAGAAACAGTTTGGAGAGGTTCGGGCTGGAATTCCGTTACAGCGTTTAGCAACCTGTAATCAATGCACAGCCGAACTTCCTTATTGGGCTTCTGCAACAGCACTACACTCGAGCTGTAAGGAGATGTAGACTCACTGATAATTCCTGCCTGACGCAGCTTGTCTATTTCTCCGCGAAGTGCATCAGCTTTAGCGTACGGGATGGGGTAAACTCTGGTTTGAACAGGGGTCTCGTTTGTTAATTTCATATCAAATTCAATGAGATTTGTTCGACCAGGTACATCCGTTAAGACTGCACTGTACTGTTTTAGTAGAGCCCTGGTTTCTGTTTGTTGTTCTGGTGAGAGATTGTCGCCGAACTTGACATCTTTAAAGGATTCTGTGGGTTGCAATGGATACTCCATGCAACCATCATCATCTTCCTCGTCTTCCGTTGCTATGGCGACAGCCAGGAGATGCTCGGAGGATGGCACCGGTCTTTCCAAATATTTCTTTAGCAGATTTATGTGGAAGACCTTCTCCTTTCCTTTGATGGAGATCTTGTAGTTGGTACGTGAGATCTTTTTAAGGACGGTAAACGGTCCTTGCCATCCGATGCGAAGTTTATTGCTTCCGGTTGGAAGTAGCAATAGGACTTTCTCCCCTGGTTGTAGTTCTCTCTCTTTTGCAGCTTTGTTGTATCTTTTAGTAATTTTAGCGCGGGCTTTCTTAAGGTTGGTAGTAGCTAGATCCCATCCTAGCTTTAGCCTTTCCTTAAGCTCAGATACATACTTGCTTGCAGAGACGACTGTCTCGTCAGCCTTCTGGTCTGTCAGGGACCGAAGTAAGGCTTCTAGTGGCCCCTTAATAGGTCTGCCAAATAAAAGTGTAGCTGGCGCAAAACCCGTAGACGCTTGGGGTACCTCTCGGTAGGCGAATAAGGCAGCCGATATATATTGGTCCCAGTCTTCCGGTTTCTCCTGACCCAGCTTACGTAACATCATGGTGAGGGTACCGTTAAAACGTTCCACGAGCCCATTTCCGGCCGGATGGTAGGGACTTGTGTGGATATGTTTGGCCCTCAAGATCTTAAAGATCTCCTCCATTAACAGGCTACGGAATTGGGATCCATTGTCCGTCAAAACTTGTTGAGGGAATCCCAACCGTGTAAAAATTTGCACAAGGGCTTCTGCGACATGCTTGGAATTAGTGCATGGTAGCGGTACGGCTTCGGCCCACATAGTGCAAGTGTCAACTAAGGTCAGGATGAACCTGTTCCTTCTTTTGGTCTTTTCCAGAGGACCAATAATGTCGACAGCAACCCGTTCAAATGGAGTCCCTACTATTGGCATTTGCCCCATAGGTACTGGGGGTGTCAAGTGCTTGGGTGCTACCCGTTGGCACTGGGCGCAGGATTTCACATACCTGACAATGTCAGAGTTCATTCCTGGCCACCAATAGTGGTTTTTTATTCGCTGAATAGTGGCGTTTTGTCCCATGTGTCCGCTAAAGGGAAGAGAGTGCCCCATTTCTAAGATCTGGTTTCTGTACTGCGTCGGTACTAGGAGCTGGTTATTCCCCGTGTCCGGGTTGCCCGTTCTACGATACAATACACCATCCTTAGAAAAGATGTCTCCGTTGTGTCTGGGGTCCTTAGCCATGGGCAGTTTTTTAAAGCAGGGCGCCAGAGTAGGGTCCTTTTGTTGCGCCTCCTTCAGTTCATTCGGCAACAAGTTTGGCGCAGGCTCCCTCTCCTTCTTGGCTTGCCCTCTTGTGGTTACCGCTGCCACAATCGGCTCCTTAGGTCTCCCAATGAACACATATCTACATCCCAGGATAACTGGGTAGATCGGATCATCCATTATGGCCGCTTTAATAACTCCTCTGACAAAGTCAGAGTGTATTTCTACCAGTGCGATAGGAAGCGTCCTGGGTGCATCACTCCTGAAAACTCCACTAAGTTTGACGGTTTCCTCTGTCTCCTGACCGGGTTTGACTAGGTGCCTAGCGACAATACAATCAAAACTTAATCCAGTGTCAAAAAGACAAGTAGTAGAGGTACCGTTCAAAATTACAGTTCCTCGAGTTGAGGGTCGGTCCCCCTCAGGTTGAGAATCACTGACATTGACTCTACCTTTCGAGGCTGTATGCAAACATCCAATGCGGTTTGCACCGGTTTGTTTGCCCTGATCAGACGTTCCTGGTGTAGGGGTCTTCCCTTTTCCTTGACCTTGGTGGCCGCGCTGCCACGTAGGCTTGTTGGGTTGATCAGAATTGTTGTTGGGGGGGTATCGGGTTTTGTAGAATTTCGATTTTTCCTGGGGAGGTTTCTGGGTATTGTTATCTCGTTGGTTATAATGTTGAGAGGAAGTGGAAGAATAGGATGCCTGCTCTAGATTCTGTTTTCGAGATGGCTCATCGGTGGGTTTACGTTTAGTGCTGGGAAGTTCGGCCATTGCATTGCTATAGCGTTCGGCTTTATTGAGTATGTCTTCAAGCCTGACTGCCCCCTGTTCAGCCAAAAATCTACGTGTTTCATTCGACAAAGTGGATTTTATCTGCTCCACAAGAACAAGTTCGAGGAGTCCCTCATATGAAAGAGGTAGGTCAGATAATTCAATGCACTTTGTCAGATAACCCGTGAGACGTGAAGAGAACTGGGGAAATGTTTCCGTGCTCTCTTTTCGGCTGTTTCTGAACAACTGCAGAAACTTTCGGGCAGTCATCTCAAACTGCTGTAGTAAGGCCTTTTTCAACATGTCGTAATCATGTTGATTCGGTCCCAGCTTTGTGTACACGTCATAAGCATTGCCTTTCAGTGACGTTGAAAGTTTGAGCGCCCAGCGGGTACTCTCTAACCCATAAAGATTCGCGAGTCTCTCGAATTTTTCTAGGTAGCTGTCAATTTTTTCGTTAGGGCTAGGAAAAGATTCTAAAGAAAACGACATAGCAGTTAATTGGGCAGATTGAGTACTGGAGAGGTCCATTGATTGAGACTGGGGCGAAGACGGCTCTCCGTTAGTCGAAGTAGAGGCGCCCCGACTCTCTAGAGCCTTAAGCGCCAGTTGATGCTGTCTTTCCTTGTCTCTCTCTCTCTCTCTCTGCGAGTTTCCATCTCTGCTTCAATTTTCTTCTGTTCCAAAAGACGTTCTTCCGCTTCTTTCTTATCTGCCCTCTCCTGGGCTTCTCTCCTCTCTGTTCTTTCTTTCTCTTCCTTCCTCTCAGCTTCGGCTCTCTGTTGCTCCGCCTTCCTCTCAGCTTCGGCTCTCTGTTGCTCCGCGTCATATATTTCCAATTCCTGGTTAATAAACGCGTTTGCAGCTTCTGCATCTAATCCTGCCTCTTTCGCTTCCAGCCTCAAGATGGACCTCATCTTTATCCTCTCTGCCATTGTTAAAGAATAAGATGAAGTATGCTTAGAGAACTAGTAAGAAGCAACGCGAAAGGGAGGAACTCTGAACCGCTACGAGAAAAAAACACAAGTACAAATTTACCTGTGTTACCTCCTACCTGTACTGTGCAAACTTATCGCTGCTATTATCTGGCAATTAAGGCTCTAAACGCAAGCGACTATGCCACTAAATGGTAAGTTACACTGGAAAAGAATCTACTTTTACTAACAGTAGAGAAAAATTTATATTAAAACAATTTAAAAGGAAAAAAAAATTTTCCCCTAAATTTTAAATCTCTGACAACAAACTCCGTCCCTAAAGTCAATTATTGAGATGAGACGTTGTTAACTTAATTTTTAAAAATCAGAACAATCCGTCTTTAGCTAAGCTCAACTCTTTTTAACTTCAAAAACCTTAGTGACTGTAAAACAATCACGCAATCCCAGCAACTCTTATAAAGAAAGAAATTGAATTATCTCCGCCAGAGGATAATTAAAATAGCAAATATATTTGTTTATCTGTACTTTCTACTGCTGTGGAGAGAAAACAACCTGTAAATATGCTGTGTGGACAACCCAAATACTTAAAGAACGTTTGTCTAGGGGTGTAATTATTTATTTATTTCCCTAATTCACAAAGACAAATCATTCACACTCTACCTAGTTAGACCCAAACTAAATCAGACTCAAAATATCTTTAACCCGGCTATGCGATTGCCTCAAATGTAGCTCAAGATCCCAGAACCAGCCCACAAATATGTGTGCATCAAATGTATCTCAAAATTATCCCGGCGAGCCGGCCAAATATTGTCGTAAATTTATTTTGAGAGAAAAGAGTCGTAGAAATAGTGGTCCGGTTTAGAGTGGAAAATGATGATGGAAAGCTCAGTGATAGAAAATGTAGAGATTTAATAGTTGCTTCACAGCGTGCTGGAGGAGAGTAAAGACAGACTTATTTACGACAAATCGTTTCTCTCAATCTTCTCTTTCACTCTCCTGGTCAAACAATTATTTGCCAGTTTTCCAGACTCGCATCTGCGCGCACACCGATTTGGTGTTTTCAAACACACACACGACGTTGATACAAACTATATTATACGAATAGGGGAAAAGTTGGGCTTTGGGTATATCCAACACACAGAACTAAATGAGTTTAGGTGATTTTATTCACTTTAAACATCAATCACTAAAAATATCAGATATTACATAAATTATCATAAGTACACAAATGCAAATAACAAGTTTGGAAGGGGTGAAGAAGATTGGTATCGACTAAGCCCTTCCCGCTTATTAGACAAAGATAAACCCAGTCCAAAGATAGATAATATCAGGAACATAGGTACGTTAACCTAACAGTGAAGTTAATTACTCTGAAAGAGGTGTTACAAAATTAGGTATAGGTGATAGAAAAAAAAACCTGTTCTTCCCAGCTGTTCTTCCCTTTACTAAGCAAATGGAAAGGAGGTGGTTTTAAACAGAGTTAACAAATTATCAACTATCCCACTTAAAGGAACAATGTAGGGTATACAGAAAAGATATATGTTACCAGGTAAGCAAGTTAACAAAATGGTCACACAAAAGAATTAATTTCCTGTCATTCATACACGCGCTAGCAAAGGCCTTCACTCATCTTGCTCTCACTTACCGATTGTGAAAAAATCTTGCACTCCATAGAATAACACAACAGCAGTTACACCTCAACTAAATGTATGAGTGTTTGTTCAAGTTCTAGCCCCAGATTATCGGGTAGGCGGTCAGCACATAAAAGGATCCCGTAATCGCTGGAAAATGAATCTGTAGTTGTGTCTCTTTTCTTAATAACAGTTTCTATGGGAGGGCACGGTCTCTGATACCGGGGTGAGGATGGTGTGGTCTATTTGACTATGCCGCTGATAATAAAATTCTTACGCGTGCTGGTACACTTTATCCGTGAGGTATGGTTTAAGTCCAGTGAGAAAACTAGTCACATCACTGTTCAGGAAATTATGAATTATCTCTCTGTGTCAGTAAACTAACAAAGCTCGGGCCAGTGTTCTTCTTCCCGTTACGACTTAAGTTGTTTGATGGTGCGTTAAATTTGTCTTTGGGTGTGCTTTCTTTGCTATAAGTTAGATAGCGGAATTCCAAACATAGAATCGCCTCAAAGATTAAAAATTTACACAGTCTCAACAAGTTCTGCGTCAGGGGAACTCTACACACTGTTTATGCTTTGCTTTGCTTAGATTGATTTCTTTATTGCTTTCTTAATGCTGGGATCGCACAGGTTACGATCACTCTGTATGAAAGAAAAAAAAGACATGTAATATACCGAAAACAAATAACCTTCTAAAGCGCGATGAATTTCCCGTTAAGCCTATAATACACTCGAGTATTTAATTATGTATTTAATAAACACTGCGCGAATTCTAGTGGTTAAAAACACACATCTATAAAACTAGGACTTAACTGAATTTATTAATTATAAATTCCTTCGCGACTTTAAAAGTTAATTTAAGCATCTATTATCTTTTGAAATAATATAATAGATAGATCATTATATTTAAAACTGGAACTCTTGAGATGGTTTAATTAAATAGATTTAAATTAACACAAAATCCATTGAAATAGAATGACTGAACTAGACCACTGATCACTTTACACAATATATATTACCGCTTTGCACAGAATAGAAATCACTGCAAATATATATAAAATCCAGGGGAAAATCTATAACAAGATTTCAATAAAGCTAGTGCTTCTGTAAAGGTCTGGCCAGCGAGTGATAACGTGTCTAGTTCTTCATGGTCTATTTAGCTAAAATGGAATGTAAGTTGAGTGGGACATGATAAACTTGACAACTTATTTGATCTCACGAACTTTTGGGGATCTGACCGCCAAATCAAGAGAAGAAACCGCCCCCTGGTCTTCGTATCCGCTCGCTGCTGCCCGTTTCGCTTTCCCCCGTTCGCTCGGTTCCTCGATTGACACCGAGACGCGAAAATAGCGGCAAGCAACTGCGTCTCGTAGCAGGGACCACTACTGTCTTTGATAGCGCCGATAGTCTCCCCTAAATCCCTCGGTCTGACTCTTTGATCTCGTGCCGCCTACTAAATGAGTCCCGGTGGAATGAGTTCTGGCAAACGAAAAGTTACAACAAATGTTCAGGGGTTCTAATGTTATGAAAAGCTAAAAGTCCCTTTAAATCATCCATCATATCAGGGAGAATTCACTTGTCAAACTAGACGTACGTCACAGTATCCTACAATATAAACGCTCGTCTAATTAGAAAACCGAAAGCTGAACATTTCGCCGGAATAAGCTAAATTACCTCGAAATGCAAGTGCAGAAAGAACAAGACTGGAGTCAATCGAAACCGAGCCACGTAAACACCGAAAGACGTTACATTTCGTCAAGCTGCAGCTTTTGATAAATAGTGGAGATGTCATGCATCACACCGAGGCAAAGGAATTTATGGCCAAATTTATCAAATTTCAATCCATTAGATCTATATTACTTCTCCCCGCGACAGTTTTGAAAGGTTGCCTTATGGCGTCATATCCAATGCATCCAGATAGTTTTTACTACAAAGACCAAATGACGGTGACCTGTAATGCAAATGTATAAAATGAGCAAAATGGAAATAGTGCCGTCTTTAAGTATGTAACAGCAAAAGCGCACTGTAATTAAAAACCCGTCAATAGTAACGGGTTACTTACTGGTACATATTTATTTATTTATAAAACGTAAGTCAAGAAAAGAATAGGATTTGCTAAACAAACATTCAAAAGCAGGCACTGGCGGATCTAGGAAATGTCCAAGGGAGAGGCGATACATCAGATTATCCCCCCCCCCCCCACCCCGCTCCTTATTTACACATATTTTTAGACAATTACAAAACTAAACGAATTTTGAACAAATGTGACAATTTGATAGTTTTATTATACAGTAACTCATAAGTATTCATTTTTAATTTTTTTAAAAATATAACTACTTATAACATAATTACAAAAACATAAGGTACAACTACTACAAAGAGAGAAAATTGGATAAAAATTCATAAAAATGTTATATTATAGCATAACATTTTGTTTATTTGGAATTGGCCGCTCGATACGGAAATTATCCGCCTCTTGTCATAAAGTCCTCTGTTTTTGCGGCTCGAGTGAATTCCCCTTGCATCGCTTGCATGGCGCCGTATTTTGTCTCATTGTTGTGTGGCGGTTCCCTTTATTATTTTACTGTCTTTCATTGTCCCGCCACGTAGAATAACTTGCAAACTACATTCGTAACCTTTAGGGTACTTACCATTGTCCAGTACTTGACAAGTTTTAATTCATCTGTAGTCCGGCCTAACGATTACTTACATTTAAGTCCCAAGTGGGGAAGGGGGGGGGGATACTGCAGCGGTTGATATAAAATAAAGGTTTTCAAAGTCCAAAGGGAGGGGTGATTGCCACGCCACCACCCCCTAGGATCCGCCAATGAAAGCAGGTATTTGCATTCAAACCAATAACAGGCATTTCTTGTTATAAATACGTACTTCGGTCATTTTAGTTTAACTCTTTTATGCAGAGATGACTCCATGTTCTAGAAAAAGCGAAAAGGGAAATAATTATTATAATAAAGCTGAATCTGACTATAGGTGTTTGCTCTTCGATTGGAAAAAAAATCTCTGTCACATTTAACTCGTGCCATGTGTGGGACATGCTTCGAACGCAAAGGGGTTTACAAAAATGGTATTGATGAAAACCTGTGATCAGCTACGTTTGGCAGGCAAAATTTCACCTTTACAAAGTCGACAGATAATGGGCTTGTACAGAGCCTGCGCCATCATCATAACCCTCCCCTCCCAAAGGAGCATAGGCCTTCAACAAACACATGCCAAGTCCCCCTGTCACGTGCCATCATCTCAAGTTCTTTCCACGTTCTCCTCATCATTGTCACCTCTGTTTCCAGCTCTCTTCTCCATGTGCTTCTTGGTCTACCTCTGTCTCTCTTGCCCTGGGGGTTCGAGAACAAGGACTGCCTTGTAATGCTGTCAACATGTTTCCTCAGTGTGTGCCCTATCCATCGCCATCGTCTTCTTCTCATCTCTGGTTCCTCTGGCACTTGTCTGGTTCTTGTCATCAGTTCCACGCTGGTAACCTTGTCATACCATTTTAATCCTTCTATTCTACGCAAGCACCCATTTATGAAAGTCTGTAGCTTTTTGGTTGTTGTCTTTGTTGTTCTCCTACTTTCAGAGCCTGCGACATAGCACTCTTGTTATCTTGCAGAGCTTGTTTCTGTAATACTGTTTTACATGGTGCTAATACTAGCCTTACACACAGCGTCACCCTCTTATGACGTGCGTGGTGCAACAGTATTCCTGTTTTTTTCTTTGCTCCCTCTGTGATCCTCCCCGAAAGTATACTCAGTGATTGTAACATTGAAGCTGAAAACAGAAAGGCTTGTTCACGTCATTAGAATTTACCCCAGTCAGCTACAACATAAACACAATATTTAAGAGCCGAAATCTGCTGTCAAGTAAATTGAACATCGGAAAAGGCGCAGCTAGACAAAATTTACTAAATATTGTGAAGAAATATGGTCTAGAACAGGGGTTCTCAACCTTTGTTTTGCTCATTGCCCCCCTTCAGAGCCTCATATACTTATGTGGCCCCCCTCATAGTCGCTGTTAGCTGGAAAAAAGGTACTTTACCATCTTACTGTGGCCCCCTCATAGTCGCTGTTAGCTGGAAAAAAGGTACTTTACCATCTTACTGTGGCCCCCCTCATAGTCGCTGTTAGCTGGAAAAAAGGTACTTTACCATCTTACTGTGGCCCCCCTCATAGTCGCTGTTAGCTGGAAAAAAGGTACTTTACCATCTTACTGTGCCCCCCCTTCCCCCAAAGTCGCTGTTAGCTGGAAAAAAGGTACTTTACCATCTTACTGTGGCCCCCCTCATAGTCGCTGTTAGCTGGAAAAACGGTACTTTACCATCTTACTGTGGCCCTCTCATAGTCGCTGTTAGCTGGAAAAAAGGTACTTTACCATCTTACTGTGGCCCCCTCATAGTCGCTGTTAGCTGGAAAAAAGGTACTTTACCATCTTACTGTGGCCCCCCTCATAGTCGCTGTTAGCTGGAAAAAAGGTACTTTACCATCTTACTGTGGCCCCCAAGAAATATGGCATAGCCCACGTTGAGAATCACTGGTCTAGAACATGACGGGATTTGGCATGATTTTGTTGAAGGCCTATGTTATTGGTAGGCTGGTATGACGATGAAGATGATGATGTTGAGGACGATGATGAGGATGATGAGGATGAGGATGATTTAGAAACTAGAACTAACCAAGGCCTTCCACAAGAACTGCGCAAGTAGAAGGTCAATCTTTAAAAAAAAAGTGCAGAGAAGTATGATTACTTCTACCCTTATATAGCCTTTTATAGTCTCTTTTTTTTTTTTTTGTCTATTAAGTATTTATTGTATCTATTGTTTGACACTTATAAAACAGTGACAGTACTTCTATGCGTTGTTAAACACGATACACGTGTTGTACAGTTACATTACTTAAAACCATTTTACAACAGAAAGTTCTCAAAACACCGGCTTTAGTTTTGAACTATTTTGATGAATCATAATTAGCGTTTATACATTAAGGCTCAATATTTGCAACACTCATGCATGTGTAATATTTTTAAGATTTCCTTTCCATTAACTATGTCCTTTTAAACACTTAGCAAACTTGTATTTTACTGTATCAATCAAGTCTAATTATGTAATACGCGTGAAATATATAATAGGTTTACAATGGCGTTACTGTCACGGGATTTACTTCCCTTGCTATGCAGTGATGGCTCAACAGTGGCCAAAATTCAGAGTATCTACTGAGGGTCTTCATCTCAAGATTACTCTTGGCGGAGATGGGAATTGAAGATGTTTCATTTCTAGTCAGCCTCATAGGAATTTAAAGAAATCGAGTACTACGGCTGATAGGATCCAGGCCATGTAAACTTTTTATCGTTCCTGACCTTCTATGAGTTAGGATTTCGCTCGTTCTGATCAGCCCCCAACTGATTTTACCCAGTAAAATATTACTTAAGTAGCTCTGTTATAAGTTTTTTAAATGACTGAGACATACGGGTGCAGTTCACTCAAAATGACTAAATCAACTATAAATTTGTATATTTACAGAAAACAAAATTTAATAGTTAATTATCGTTAACAACTATAAAATAAATAAGGGCGATGTGACTTTAGATAGAGTTTTTAAAATATCCTTATTGGTAATGGTCTAATTTGAAACGGTCTTTCTAATTTGAAAATACAGTGTTCACTTGGCAGCTTTCAATGGGTACTTAGCTGCCAGTAAAATGTCGGTTGGTTTCTACTCCAGTCGATGCTTGTTCTTTGCAGGTTATGGACTGGTTCATTCTCGTCACTGGTCAAGTCTGGTGGCTGCAACACGTCCCTCGTAGTATCGTGGGGTAATTGCAAAGATGGTCCGCGTCTGTTAAGACCCGTCTGCTGTAGATATCTAGTATTGACTGCAGGCCACTTACACCATTCACTTGTTCCACAGATAGCACCATCAATTGGTACCACCGACAAGTAAGTATCATGAAATAAGAGAGAAACAAATACCCTCTTGAGTATTGGGTTTCCTGACACAAAATTAGGTGTCCCCCCTCTTCTTTCCACCATCCCATCTGCCTCAGAACTTTACCCGCTCTGAGCATTAATATTAATTCCAGTGAGCAGGAAAACATCATTTGCATTTATATTGAACATGTTTACATTTATATTTGCACTGGTTGAAAGGTTACTATAATAAGTATATACATCATTTCTATAATCATCCATGGGGGTGTTGGGAAGTCAGGTATTGGTAGTACCTCTGGTGAAGGAGCTGTCATGCCCTTTTCAGGGCAGCTCGGCCACCTTTTGTCCAAACCTGGCATCCAGCTCTCACCTGTGGCTCCTCGTAGCTGTCAGCATGCGACAGCGGCCACCCCCCGGGCAACGGCTTTGACAGGCCGGCTAAACTAGGTGAGGGTAGCCGAATGGTTATAAACCTTCGGTGAGTTAGGGTCTGCCTACCCATGCATGCGAAGACTGGATTCGATAGAGTGCGCGGAAGAAACCACCTGTTGGTTCAACGGGCATGACGGCGATTACCAGAAACGCGCTGTGGAGCGTAAGGAGCACGGCGAGGCACGTAGAAAGCCCTGGTCATCCACTGCACCTGACTTCATCTCCAGTCGTCTTGACTTGTCTTGCCACTGGATTGAGATGGACCCAGGCGAGAGAGTGAGGTCGACGAATTGAGCAACTCTTCCTCACTTTAATCCAAATCACCGCGCAAGTCACTCTTTCATCCATTCATCCATTCATCCATCCACTCACAACAAGTCCTGTGGCGATGGGCGAGCGGCGAAGCGGCAGGCGTGGGTACGCTGGCAGTCGTAGTCGCAGACCTAAACACAGGCGGCTCAGGCCATATGGTCGTCTTCCACTGATCGGAGCAGCAGTGGTATTCGGCAGCCCCCTGAGTGTCTGAGCAGCCCTCTTTAGGAAAGCACTGCTCACCTCCATGGCATGAGGAAGGGGCTAGAAAAGGTGCCCTAAACATTGCCTGCTCCACCATTACCTAACCAGCTTACCTACTTCGGCGGGCGACATATAAGAAAAAGAAAGGACAGATTTTCCCCCCTCATTCTAGGCGCATGGAATGTGCGCACTCTCTTTGACAAAGACTTTAAAGCAAACAGACCTGAGAGACGAACTGCCCTGATTGGGAGAGAACTGGCCAGGTACAACATTGACATAGCAGCACTGAGTGAAACTCGACTTGCAGGTGAGGGCCAACTTTGCGAAAAGGGTGCAGGTTATACATTCTTTTGGAGCGGAAGAGGAACTGAAGAAAGACGAGAAGCAGGGGTTGGATTTGCAATCAAAACAGCAATTGTCAGCAAGTTAGCGGGGCCCCCAAAGAGAATAAATGACCGACTGATGACGGTCAAGATCCCCTTGTTCTATGGAAGAAAACATGCCACCATCATTAGCGCGTATGCACCAACTATGACAAACTAGGATGACATCAAGGATAAGTTTTACGAAGAACTACATGCAGTCATTGCATCAGTTCCTAAAGCAGATAAGCTTATCATTCTTGGTGACTTTAATGCAAGAGTAGGCTCAGATAACATCTCCTGGAATGGCACTATTGGTAGGTACGGCGTGGGTCGCTGTAACAGTAATGGACTTCTTCTCCTCCAGACTTGCGCAGAACATGACCTCCTTGTCACCAACACCATTTTTCGACTTCCTACCCGCAACAGGACCTCCTGGATGCACCCTCGCTCAAAGCATTGGCACTTAATTGACTATGTAATTGTTAGGAAGTGTCGTAAATTTATTTTGAGAGAATGAGTCTAGAAATAGTAGTCCGGTTTAGAGTGTAGAATGATGATGAAAACTCAGTGATAGAAATGTATAGATTAAATATGATGCTCCACAGAGTGCTGGAGGAGAGTAAAGACAGACTTATTTACGACAAATCGTTTCTCTCAATCTTCTCTTCCACTCTCCTGGTCAAACAATTATTTGCCAGTTTTCCAGACACACGTCTGCGCTCACACCGATTTGTTGCTTCAAGCACTCAGACGACGTGGATACAGCTATATTAAACAAATAGGGAATTTATTGGGCTTTTGGGTATACCAACACAGTCCGATATAAGTTTATGATGTTTATTAACCTAAAAGATCAAATCACAAAAAAACAATATCAAGTGTTACATAAAATTATCATAAGTACAGAAAAATGCAAATATCAAGGTAGGGAGGGGGTGAAGAAGATTGGTATCGACTAAGCCCTTCCCGCTTGTATTAGATAAAGATAAACCCAGTCTCAAGATAGATAGTTATCAGGAGCATAGGTAATGTAACCCAACAGTGAATTTAATTACTCTGAAAGAGGTGTTACAATATTAGTTATGGTGGTAGACAAAAAAATACTGTTATCAGAATGGTGTCTTCCCTTTACTAAGCAAAGAAAAAAAAAGGGGGGGAGGGGGGACGAAACAGAGTTAACTAATTATCCCACTAAAGGAACAAAGCCGGGTATACAGAAAAACGTATTACCCGGTAGGCAAGTTAACAAATGGTTTGTTGCAAAAAAATTAAATCTCCTGTCATTCATGCACACTGTGCGGATCCACACTCATATACACCACACACTTACCGATTTCAGCATCAGACAATCCCTAGAATGATAAACACAGTAATTAAACTCTTTACAGGTAAAACTGTCTAGTCCTTCTATGTCCCGCCCCAGATAATGCGAGGATTCACTGAGAGCAAATATTCCCGCTTATCGCCGGACTTGAAGTTCTAAGAGTTCTTGTGTTTTTTATAAAGAAACGAGTCTATGGGATGGCACTGACGCAGTTCGACATAGGGGTGAAAAATGAGGTGATGGTATAATCCTTCAATGTGTGATGATAGCCACTGACCAGTAAAGTTTTTAATCCAGTGAGGAAAAACTAGGCTCAGTCACAGTCAGGTAAATCGGTAATCTCTCACAATAGAGCAGTATATAAACTATCGCTACTGGCACTGTTCATCTTCCAGTTTATCTTACAGATTGTAATTTAATTGATGATAATAATCAAATGATCTTGGGTAGGCTTTCTTTCATGTAATCATGTTAGCTAGGCCGCACCGGACCACCACAAGATTTACTTTAAAAAAATGTCTCATCAAACTGTCTGGAAGTTTAAGAACCGAGTATGGAAACTCTGAAAGATTTCGTTATTGCTGGGATTGCAAAAGGTGATCAATCTAGAGAAAAAGATAGAAAACCCATAACAACATAATCATACTTTAAAAAAACAAATAATCTTCTAAGCGCGCGATAAATTTCCCGTTACGCCTATAATACACTCGAGTATTTAATTATGTATTTAATAAACACTGCGCGAGTTCTAGTGGTTAAATCACACATCTATAAATATAGGACTTAACTAAATTTATTAATTATAAATTCCTTCGCGACTTTAAAAGTTAATTTAAGCATTAAACATCTATTATCTTTTTGGAAATAGTATAGCAGGTATATCATTACATTTACAACTGGAACTATTGAGACGGTTTAATTTAATAGGTTTAAATTAACACAAAATCCAATGAAATATAATGAATGAACTCGACCACTGATCACTTTACACAATATATATTTTACAGCTTTGCACAGAAATAGAATTCACTGCAAATATAAATGAAAATCCATGGGATAATCTAGCAAGATTTCAAATATCGCTAGTGCTTCTATCAAGTTCTGGCCAGCGAGTGATGAAGTGTATTTCTACGTGATCTGTATATCTACAACTGGAATGCAAGATGAATGGGACATGAGAACTTTGACAGCTTTTTTTTTTTGATTTCATAAACTTTGGGGGATCTGACCGCCAAATCCAAAGAGAGAAGCCGCCCCTGGCCTCTCGTATCTTCGCTCGCTGCTTGCGTCAGCTTTCCCCGTTCGCTCTGGCTGCGATCGGTTCCGTGCTTAACACCGAGATGCGAAATCGTTTCAGGGACAACTACTGTCTTTGATAGCATGCCGCCCGTCCTTCCTGAGATCTCCACCAGTGTCTTTCTTGTGATCGCTCTGGTCCATCTTGAGAGCGGTTGAGTTCGCGCGGAGATGATAAATACCTGCGAGAAACTCACTTCTCTGCTCGGGGATCGTCTCAGTGTCTTTGATCTCGTGCCGCATACTAAATGAGTCCCGGTCGGTTCGCTCTGGCGAAACGAAAAGTTACAACAAATGTTCAGGGGTTCTAATGTTATGAAAAGCTAAAAGTCCCTTTAAATCATCCATCATATCAGGGAAAATTCACTTGTCGAACTAGACGTACGTCACAATCGTCCCCACTTTTAGACATGAAACCATTTTTCATGTTTCATTTTTTGACAATGGAGGTGACCTGATTGGTGATTTTAGGATGAGTGGTATCTTCAGTTTGCTCTTCTTCCTCTGTAGACCAGTTTCTACTCAGGAAATCAGCCCCGACATTCTGTCTTCCCGGAATATATTCCACTTTGAAAGAATAAACGCTTAAAAGAAGCGCCCAACGCATGATCCTTGCGTTAAATTCTTTATTGGCACCCAGAAATGCTAACGGAGCGTGGTCTGTTTGCACCGTGAAAGATGTACCATAGAGAAACTCATGGTGGCGTCTGATACCGTCAATCAGAGCAAGACATTCTCTTTCGACTACGCTGTAGTTCCGTTCAGCTTTATTTAATTTCCGACTGCCATAGGCAACTGGAAATAGCATGTTTGGGTCACTGTCATCGGCTTGAAGCAGTGTTGACCCGATGCCTTGACCTGACGCGTCGACCCGTAATACAAAAGGTTTGTTGAGGTCAGGCAACCTCAAAATGGGGTATGCAGACATCTGTCCTTTCAAAGTGCTGTACGCGTGTTCGCACTTTTGATCCCATATGACCTTATCAGGAGTACCTTTCTTTGTGAGGTCAGTCAGAGGTGCTGTCAGTCCGTTGAAGTTCTGGATGTATTTCTGGTAATATGCATGTCACGAAATGGATTTAGGACTAGAGACTGTCTACATATAGTGACAAGACAATAGTAAGAAGAAAGACTGAAATGATAGATTCAGATAGAAATATAGTGCAAAATGTGAAAGTTGAGACCATTGGCTCCGAGGTTGAGAACCGAGGTTGATTCTTTTCCTCACCACTTCGGACGTTTAAATTGCTATGGCCTCGAACCACCTCTAACTACCCTAAGGGGATAAGGTTCACGTAGATTCACAAACACCAAGGTACAGACAACATATAGCTACTGTACTTAAAGGAAATGACTGATGCCAGCTCCAATTTATACAAGTTTATTATACACCTATAAACAACTCATATACATGTCAAATACATTAGTGCGGGGAGGCACACCTGAAACAAAATCAAGCACAGTAAAAAAATGCATCAACCCCAACCCTTCTCCCACAATTGCAACCTGTATGGAGAAAGAAGGTAAGGTTAACTGAAATGAACTACACTGCACTTGATGTCGCCTACACTCCAAACTAGCTGTTCTAAATTCTAACTCTAACTCTAAGTCCACTGATAGCTGGAACGACTACGAAATGTCTACACAATCTCTGCACAGACTTCGGCTCTACATAGCCTATCCTGGAATCTCCTGAACACACTAACTGCACCTCTAAACTTCAGCAGCTGTCCTCTGCTATGATTCACCAAAACTATCACTTCTGCCTATCTGTGCTGACTTCAGTAGAGAGAATGTTTACCCTCTCTCTCTCCACTAACTCTGGAATTGATGACTAAGGTTTAACAGAACCCCACTGGATTCTGGACTGGAACTGTAGCTGGCTTCTCCTACCACTCTGAATTTACATGCCCGATTACCTATGACTGGGCTATGGGCTTTCGGCGTTATTATGGCCGTGAAGAAGCGAACATAAAATTACCACAACGCTGGCAGCATGCCAAATCTGCGTGTATAACCGAACGAGCGTCAGAGCTCAGGATTTATCCACAAAAATCCTATCCGCTGGTAAATGTCTTCCCCTGCCTGGGAAAACGTCTTTTCTGTCTCTCCTTCCACCACTGGCAATTAACGCGAGACTTTGGGTGTCTGCGAATGCCACCACTGTGCCGTGGGAGAAATTTTGTAGTATCAAAATTCTGCTCTTCCCCACAAAAGCCGGCACCTGCTGTTTAGACAGAAAAACCAAAACAACAGCTAAACAAAACGTTAATAATACATTTCTAATAACACTTAACTTCCTTACTCTTCAACACGTAACTCCCCTCTCTTCTCTCTCCCCGTCTCTACCTGAGCCCCAAAATAAACATTTCCCGGTAGTACAATCACGCAGACCGTCTGACCCAGGGTGCTGCATGACTAACTCCGAGCAACAACAAGATTTTCACTGGCCCGTCTGGGCAGACGTACTGTGGCCTACTTCTTACGCTGACACTAATGCCGTAATGATTAATACAAAATAAAACTAGCCCTCTCTAGGAATTCCTAAAATTCCCGTCAGTATCAGTAATCACCTCAAAATTGAAATAAAGTATTATTCCCTTAACAGAAATAAATTTCATCTCCATCTTCTGAATACACAGAATAACATGGCACACTCAATAACATATAACCCTGTTTACGCTAGCATCTACATGCCGTCAAAAGTTATACATAACCCCCGATTATCAAAATGAAAACCCCGTAGTTCAACCACGTGTTTATAATTTTATGACCACGTGCTTCTCTCCCCCTCGTCCCTCTGAACATCGTATCAATAAATATACCGTAACCAACGCGCCCACGTGCTCGTGCAACAATACACCTCTTCACTCCCGTCCACAGATATATGCGTAACTATATAATTAGCGAGCATCAATACTCTCAATAAAATCACAAATGAAAATACACATTACACACGCTCCCGACTATTCTGTAAATTAATAAACTTCGCCGATGCGGGTTTCTCTACAGACCTGCTTTGCAATAATACAAGCACGCCCGCGGCAACTCAACTTTCAAATCATCTTAAATACCGCTATTCCTGAAATAAGGAATTAAATGGACCTAGTAAGTTTCAAGTCTATCACTCAGATCGTATTTGATGGCTCTGAAGTTACGAATTTAAGAAGTAACATTTAACTTAAACTGCCCAAAGAACTTAAAGGATCGGCTAGGACTAGAAAAATTAAATAAAGCCCCCACGCAAAAATGATGCTTACCAAATCTCGAATGTCCTACTGAAGGCAATCGACTTGACTCTGGCACCCGGCTTTGGCAATTTACATTAAAGAGAAAGAAAATATGAAATGCCAGCCTATTTATTATCAAGAACCCCCACGCGCCGACTTCATGACGTCATATGCGCGGCGTGGTTCTAAAGCCAATGGGAGCTCTGCATTTCAACTGCAGTTAGCACTCAGCCAATCAGAACCTTAGATCATGCTGATGCAACCAGTTTCTGCTAGACAAAGAACCGGGAATTCGTCTTAGCCCTATACTGCGGAAATGAAGCAAAAATGGCCGCAAATAATTATACTCCCGAAAAAGGCGTCTATGGCCACGCAATATCTTTAAAAAAAGGACACTGGTGCAAATCCTGATCTAGCCTCTATAATCTTAATCTAGAATAATACTGCACCAATCTTCCTACACACACACACTCTAAACACATAGATCAAACTCCATCGTGATCTCATCTTGAAAAAACGTAAATAATAGAAGGAGAAGAAACATGGAGAAGGATTACCTGTTATCCCTCCTAAAAAATAGTGAACAAATAGCAGGGAGAAAAAGACATGGGCTATTTGAAAGACAGAATCTCAGTACTTTCGACACACTCTAAACACATAGAACAAACTCCATCGTGATCTCATCTTGAAAAAACGTAAATAATAGAAGGAGAAGAAACATGGAGAAGGATTACCTGTTATCCCTCCTAAAAATAGTGAACAAATAGCAAGGAGAAAAAGACATGGGCCATTTGAAAGACAGAATCTCAGTACTTTCGTCACAATGCACATAATGATAGGAAGGAACGCACGTCTTTCTTCGTTCGGGGTCTTTTGGCTGCAGCTATTTTCTCCACGTTCTTCTTAATAGGCCAACTGCATCCGTGAGAAATAGTATGACCCAGGAAGTCTAACTGTTCAAACCCGATGAGACATTTGCTAGGTCTGTGTTACGCACGGATCATTATTATTTTTCGTTTGTATAAACATTTTTCATATGTATGATCATTTTTTTGACTGAAGTGTGTATTATGTTTTCTATGGTCAAAGGGACATAATCCGAGTTATCGAAACTACAATTTTTAGGAGTTGCCTTCTCTTGTATAGAGACACGTTCGGTCTATAATTTCTTGAACGAAGCGTGACCACATCTCCTTATTTGGTAGTATCAGTCAACTATGGTAGATGTCTGAAACCTTTCTTAACGCTTCTTTTCATGACCATAAAAGGCGCGACTGTGTAAGACTTTTATCTCGAATGTTCTTCGAATCGTCTTATTGTGAACGGCAACTCAGAGATTGTCGTTCTGCGCATGTCAAACCGGGAGTTCGTTCTGTGTGTTCCGCCCAGTTGGGGCAGTTTAGAAATGGTTTAAGAAGCGAGCAGACGCAACTGCGTCTTGTGATTCTCTGAGGGAAATACAGTGTCTTAGTGAGTTAGTTAGCTAACTAGACTATTTCCCAGTATTATGCAGCCTGCCTGGAGGCATATGTTCATGGTTGATTTTCCGAAATAAGGTAATTCCTCTTGTATCGAACTTTATGCTATCATCTAGAGGTTCGTCATTTTGTCGCCTATTTGCTCGCCTGTGTGATGCAAAATGGAGAGGTACTTTGACTAGGATTAAGTCACCGGTATCTGTATACCTGAACTAGTTAAATATATATGGGTCGCTCTAGACCAACAAGACTGTTGTCTGTGTTCCAGGATTCGTTATATCAGAGATCACGTCCAAGTCAGATGGTTAGACTTAGGAACATTATAAAGGTCGAGCTGACCTGTAGCCCATGTATGCTATTCACGTGCAGACAGTGAACGGACTTATTGTATACAACTGATCTGCTAGCATCAGAATGGGAGCATTTATTATTGTTTATGAACATTGAAGATCTGTAGCTGACACTGTTGCAGAAGTTATAGAAATTATTATTATTTATACAGCTTCACGAACTAGCACTCGATGATTGATGAATTTCTGAATCTATTGAACTGTGATGTCTTATGACGCATATATACAACAGCTATCATTGCTGACTACAGAAATTGTTTTCAATGTGCCATATCATCTTGCTGAACTCGTTAACCATGTTGATGTCATAAGTATCATGACTGTTTTGTGGCGTGCAATAAATGAAAGAAACTTATACAACGAAGTTACCCTTTCTATGACTCTACACGTCATGTTGCCTGTGTGATAACCCTGTGAACTGTTCCACTACCACATACACAGCAACATCCTAAATCAGAGAAGACACCTACATCTTACACTTTAACACCAGGTGTCGATAAGGGTGGCAAGTTACCACTTCAGCACAAATCCACCCTTATCATTTTTGGTGGCCAGAGCTGGTTCTATCATCTGATATTTTGGCGCACCATATCATTTTTGGTGGCCATAGGTTGGTTCACTCTGATTCCAGCTATCAAGGGGGTCAGCAAACCCAGACATCATCATCATACTAGATACAACTACAGCATCAACTACCACCTTACAAGAAATTTTATTGAAAGTATCCGGATTTTCTGACAGTTGCTGATTTTGAAACTACCCGGCGCTGCTCGGCAATATTGAAGTTTATGTAAAATTAGAAGGACAAGTACCGAGCGAATGGATTTCCTGATCTGGTGAAAAGAAGGACAAGTGCCGTAACAACTGTTCCGGTCTCAGGGGTACTGTTGCGGGTTCAGAAGGTCAAGTGCCGGTTAAATCAATTTAGAAGATTCAGAAGGTCAAGTGCCGTAACAACTGTTGCAGTATTAGAAGCTCATTTCCTTCGTCATGGCTGTTTATGGGAGCAGAAGTTAATCAACGTTGGATCATTATCCTCAGAATGCTGATTACATCCTGTTCTGCACCGTGCTGACGCTGGATTTATAGAAGTTAAGTGGCCTGTTTTGTTTGTGAACTGTGCCCTTATGTTCTAACTGAGCCTTCTGTACTTTCACACTTTCTCCTATTGTTTTCATGATACATGTTTATATGTTATATGTTATTTGTTATTTGTATATTTATATGTTTATATTTCAGCGGGTTTTCTCGGTTGGGCGGAGTCTTTCAGTAGAAGATACCACGTCACAGAGGTTCTACTGTTAGCGTTTTCGTTAGGGACTGTGCGAATTTCCTACAGTGAAATTTGCTAGCGACAATCGTTGCTATATCTGTTTAGTTGTGACGAGTTGTGCTTTATTTTTGTTTCTTGTATATATATATTTTTTTTCTTTTTTCTTCTCTCTCTTTCTTTGTGTTTTTAGTTTCGATTTCGATTGTTTGTATTTGTAGGTCTCCCCTTTGCTATTATTCAGTTCTTTACGTATATTTTTGTGTATACACTGTAGCGTCATTTGTTAGTCATATCTTCGCATATTTCTTTTTAGTTTTGCTGTTTGTGTATTTGACTTATGCGAATGTTTTCGTATTGTTTGATCTTTGTTGATTGTTTACATTGACTCTGATCTTTGTTATTGTTTACATTGACTCTGATCTTTGTTATTGTTTACATTGACTCTGATCTTTGTTGTTGTTTACATTGACTTTGATCTTTGTTATTGTTTACATTGTTGGTGACCTTTGTTATTGTTTACATTGTCTTGTTATTGTTTACATAGTTCTTGCATAGTTAGCTTTCACTATTGTTGATATATGCTCATGCACTATTGGTCTATAGTGCACTTATCATAACAAACTGGTGTTTTTTGCTTATGCACTATTGTAGTGCAGTTATGATAAATAACTGATGATTATGCACTGATTTGGGTAGTGCACTGTTAATTAAGAGGTGACTTGTGATATTATTATACATTTGATAATACAAGTTGGTGTCAACTCCTGTTTCCCACAGAGATTGGGTTCAACATAGAGATTATACAAGCACTTTATTAAGTCTTGTTGCTATTTAACATTGAAATAAGATAATTAATTATTTCAGGTTCTGTACTCACATTTTGGACATCATGTCTACATTTGAGTACTTTATTGAGCAGGGTAAAGCCCTTGGGAAGACAGGTGATAAATTAGAAGAATTTGCGACTGTTCAATATGCCAAGGCATTGAAGTCGGAAGAAAAGAAAATGAAAGAACAAACTGAACAAAAGAGAATAGAGGCTGAAATAGAACAAAAGAAACTGCAGATGCAGGTGGAGGAAAAAAGATTTCAAATGGAAAAACAAAAAAGAGAAGCAGAATCTCAGGAGAAGAGGCTTCAGGCTGAAGCTGAAAATAAGAGACTTGAAAAAGAAGCTGAAAATAAGAGACTTGAAAAAGAAGCTGAAAATAAGAGACTTGAAATAGAGGCTGAAGAAAAAAGTTACAGGCCCAGGCTGAAGAAAGAAAGTTACAGGCTGAGGCTGAAGAAAGAAGGTTACAAAGAGAGGCTGATGAGAGAAAAGCAAAAATGGAACATGATGAAAAAGTCTTAGCTTTAGAGTTAGAGAAGTTAAAGTTATTGAACACTGGTAATGCTAATGATGCAAATAAGGTGTCAAATAAGACTAATGCTAAGGATTTCAAGCTTAATCTACCAGCATTTAATCCCTCAATCGATGATATAACATTTTATCTAGATAGATTTGAAAGTGCATGTAATGTGCATAATATAGATAAAACATTATATGTGTATCATCTGTCCAAGATACTTAGAGGTGATGCTTTGACTTTGTTGAGTATGGTAGATGTGCCTGACAAAAACAACTATGAGGTTGTCAGGGCGGCATTGTTAAAGAAGTACCAACTTAACGAGGACGGATATCGTCTTAAATTTAAAACCATGTTACCAGAAACTGGAGTTGAATTCTCTGAATTCATCTCAGGCATCCGTCTTACTTTTTTACGATGGGTTGAGTTGTCTAAGACAGAAAATACATTTGAAGCTCTTATGGATTTACTACTTAGAGATAAGGTTATGTCTTCTGTTAATGAAGCTTTTCTATCTTTTCTTCATGAGCGTAAGCCTAAAAACATAAAAGAAATGGAAGAATACTGTAGCCAGTATGTTACTGCGCATCCGCACATAACCATTAGTAACTCTAAGGTGAAAGAAGGTCTGCCAGTTGCTTCGGCAGCACCTTATGGCCCAAATTTTATGCGTAAATTTCAGGGTAGCCAGAAAAATTTCAATAAAAAGAGTAATCGTAATTATGCCCAGAACCATAGTGATCAATTCCAGGGTGATTCTTCTTCCCAGAACTGGAGACAACCTAATACTACACGTTATTCTACTCCGGTTAACTTTAGAAATTTTCACAAAGGTAATCGGTATAGAGGAAAATATTTTATGCAGAGACCTCAATACCAAGATAATAGAGGTTCTCAACAGCATAGAGATAGTAATGACAGTTATGGAAACTGGAACTCAAACCAGGATAAAAATTACAGTAGGGACTTTAATGATAATTGCAGAGGCAATAATGGTCGCGGTAGATCGCAACATAAGAGAAAAAGATATCAACAGACAAACTCTGTTCAACAAGAATCTCAGGGAGCAGATAAACAGGTTAATAATGATAAAGACCATAATGCTATCGGATGCTCATCTTTTGATTTTGGTAGGGCAAATAAATGTATCCAATGCAGTACTTTATTTGATCCGAAAACCGTTAGTACTCTAAGCTGTGGTCATCCTTTGCCCGCTCTTCCTGCTAATGTTGCTCATGATGGGAGAGGTTCTCTTATATTACATAAGGGGCTAGTAAATAGTAATCCAGTCTCAGTGTTGTTTGATTCTGGATGTACTACTGTCGGCGTTAGGCAATCTCTTGTAGATCCATCCTGTGCTACAGGAAAAGTCATCAAATGTGTCACATTTGGTGGCACGTTAGAAAAGTATCCTACTGCTATAATACACATTGCTACTCCTTTCTTCACGGGAGAGGTCCACGCGTGTCTACTTCCAAACCCTATTGCGGACCTTATTATTGGTCGTATTCACGGAGTTAGGGAATGTACCCCACAGCAGATTGCTGTTTGGGAAGAGCAAAACATTGAAGCTACCAATGCGGTGGTCACAAGAGCACATGCTCTGGATCCACCTCAAACTTCATTAACTAATAATGATGAAGTAAATGACCAAGATAGTCACTTGACTATTACACGTGACTCATTTATCAAATTGCAAGAAGAAGATCCTTCTTTACAAAAATTCTTCATTCTAGCAAAAAAAGGTGATCCTAATCAGAACACTAATAGGAAATCTTGGATTTCTATGAAGAACGGCGTACTTGTACGTATGGTACAAGACTCGACTACGTCCACTCATTCACAAATTCTTGTGCCTAAGAGCATGAGATTGCAAATATTGCAACATGCTCATGACTCGCAATGTGCTGGACATATGGGTTTTTCCCGTACAAAGTCGAGGGTTCTTGCGGCTTTCTTTTGGCCATTTGTGAGCAAGGACATACGAATGTACTGTCGCTCTTGCAAAGTATGTCAGGAGGTCAAATCTAAAGGACCACGACATGCTGCGCCTATCCAGGCTGCTGACATTCCTATTCGCCCTTTTCAAAAAATGGCAATAGATATTATCGGTCCTTTTAGAATTAAGTCGGCTAGAGGACATCAATTTATCCTTACATGTGTCGATATGTGCACACGTTGGCCAGAGGCAATACCTCTCAAGAGCATCTCAACTGCTGATATCGCAGACGCTCTTTGGCTGATATTTTCTCGCTTGGGTTTTCCCGGAGAAATATTGTCAGACCATGGCACTCAACTTATATCAGACACTATGTCACAGGTAATGTCTATGCTACACATTAAAAGGTCTCTCAGCAGTATCTATCACCCAATGTCTAATGGGTTGGTCGAACGTTTAAATAGGACTCTGAAAACTTTACTTGGTAAAATAACTGAGGATCATCCTCAGGATTGGGACAGGGTCTTACCCGCGGCTCTCTTTGCGTATAGAGAGGTCCCCAATGAACATACGGGGTTTTCCCCTTTTGAACTTGTCTTTGGCGCGCAACCGCGCGGCCCTATGTCTTTACTTCACGATCTAATCACTGCCGATAATATTAGCGATGAGACTCAATCTTCTTATGAGTACGTCATTGCTCTTAGGCAAAAGATCATCGAGGCATGCAAACTAGCAACTTCGTCTTCAGAATTTGCTAAAGAAAAGGCAAGGCAGTTTGCAAATAAGAATAGATGTCTACGACAACTTTGTCCAGGTGACAAAGCTCTCGTTCTACTTCCTTCAAGGGAGAACAGACTTCTAATTGCATGGAAAGGTCCATATGCAATAGTCTCCAAAATTTCTGATGTCGACTATGTTGTCGATATTGATGGAAAGCATAAAACTTTCCACATAAATATGCTCACAGAATTTTATGAAAGACCTGACTATTTGCAGCCTATTTTCCAGGCTACGGACAATTCACAAGCAACTCATGGTCAGTACTCATCTCTGTCAGTTATACAGGATGAGGAAACTACTTTTTCTGATGTCAATCTTCCTCTTTCTATGGTCCCACTTTATTCTACGGAATCTTGGAAAAACGTGACCGTTTCTCCAAATCTTTCCGCTGAGGAACATCGACAAGTTTCTTCGATGTTGCAAACATTTCAGGATGTTCTTACAGACATCCCGGGACACACACATGTCATAGAACATGACATTGTGCTAACTGATCACAATCCTATCAGAGTCAGACCATATCCAATACCTATTCATTTCCAGTCTCAAGTCGAAAAAGAGTTGGATGAAATGATACGTTTGGAAATCATTGAACCATCCACTTCAGCATACTCTTCGTCTATGGTTATTGTTCGAAAGAAGGATAATAACATTCGCATTTGCGTAGATTATCGCAAATTGAACCAAGTTACGAAGTTCGATGCTGAACCTATGCCTTCATTAGAAGAGCTACTCAATAAACTTTCTAATTCTAGATTCTTTACCAAACTAGATTTGTCTAAAGGTTATTGGCAAGTCCCGCTAACTGAACGTGCCAAACCTTTTACAGCTTTTTCTACACCTAGGGGTTTATTCCAATGGAATTTCATGCCTTTTGGTCTTATGAACGCCCCTGCTACATTCGTACGCATGATGCGGCGAATTCTCGCATATCGTACAGATGTCATAGCATACCTAGATGATATCTGTCTATTCAGTGATTCTTGGGAAGATCACTATTTGGGTTTATACGAATTACTGTCTACTCTTCGCGAGTATAACTTGACTGCAAAACCCTCTAAAGCCTTTATAGGATTTAGCGAGATTTCTTTCCTAGGTCATCGGGTTGGTCATGGTCTTTTAAAGACAGAGGACCACAATGTTTCAAAAATACTTAACATTTCGGTCCCTAAGACGAAGAAACAAGTAAGGAGTCTATTAGGTTTGATTCAATTCTACGGACGATTCATTCCGAATCTGTCCTCCATTATGGCACCGCTTTCTACTTTATTGAAGAAAGGGTCGCCTAATCTGATCCGCTGGTCTAAAGAATGTCAATCCTCATTGGACCAGGTTAAAGCCCTATTTTCATCTCCACCTATTCTTAAGTTACCTACTATTGAGAAGACTTTTGTTCTTCGAAGTGACGCCTCGTCAACAGGGATTGGGGCAGCACTAATGCAGGAGTATTCTGATACTTTGCATCCGGTGATGTATATCTCTAGGAAATTAAACGCTGCAGAAAAGAATTACTCGGTTTTAGACCGTGAGTTATTGGCTATGGTATGGTCTATTCTGAAGTTACAAAGATTTCTTCTAGGCGCACATTTCATTGTGGAAACCGACCAGAAAGCGCTTACTGCTATTCAGAGCAAAAACTTGAAGAGCTCGAGGTCCACTCGTTATGCCATAGCTCTTCAACCATTTCATTTCTCGGTTCGAGCTATCCGTGGTTCGGATAATGTAATGGCAGACATTCTGTCCAGATGTCCACACGATTCCACATGATTCTTCTGTCATATATATATATTTCCTGATATACAGTCCAATGTTATAATGACATGTTAGTAGATTTTGTCTCACTTTTTTTTTTTTGAGGGAAATTTATAACATTGTACCATGTAATTATCTAAGAAGGCTTAGTTAGTGATATACGGGCCAAAAGATCACTCGGCCACATTTAAATAAATTATTTTCAGGATTGTATTAAGAAATTTACCAGTTGTCTTTAAGATTTGTGTTATTGATATTTTCGCAGCACATCATTGAAGTCTGCGAGTTTATGTCCATTGTGGAACTTTGAGGATATCAAGTCCTGTCCTACATTGGGAGCGGATGATGTCCACATCTTCTTCTATTGAATGTTTTATGTCACCGAAGAGCAACACATGTATTACTTATTAATTACTGTTACTTTATATAATGTAATAATATAGTGCGGTATATTAGTAAATTACACCGCTATTTGCAACACATTGTATGATAACACATAATATATTTAATTTCATATATTGGTATGAGTATAATTTGATTGTCATTATGTTGTTGCCATCATTGTGGCGTGTGTTGGTGGCACCTTCCTGGAATATATCAGCGTATACTTAGATAAATTTTTTCTCTAAGGATCTGAGATATGATCTCAGTGTCGCTCCATGCGTTGAGCTAATTTGTTAGGTATATATCCACGCATCATACGTGCGTTAGGAGCCTAGATTTTTTCCGGCTCCAGGATTTAAAAAAAAAAAAATGTTTCATTTTTTTTTTTCCAGGGAGGGTGCGGTAATGTTACGCACGGATCATTATTATTTTTCGTTTGTATAAACATTTTTCATATGTATGATCATTTTTTTGACTGAAGTGTGTATTATGTTTTCTATGGTCAAAGGGACATAATCCGAGTTATCGAAACTACAATTTTTAGGAGTTGCCTTCTCTTGTATAGAGACACGTTCGGTCTATAATTTCTTGAACGAAGCGTGACCACATCTCCTTATTTGGTAGTATCAGTCAACTATGGTAGATGTCTGAAACCTTTCTTAACGCTTCTTTTCATGACCATAAAAGGCGCGACTGTGTAAGACTTTTATCTCGAATGTTCTTCGAATCGTCTTATTGTGAACGGCAACTCAGAGATTGTCGTTCTGCGCATGTCAAACCGGGAGTTCGTTCTGTGTGTTCCGCCCAGTTGGGGCAGTTTAGAAATGGTTTAAGAAGCGAGCAGACGCAACTGCGTCTTGTGATTCTCTGAGGGAAATACAGTGTCTTAGTGAGTTAGTTAGCTAACTAGACTATTTCCCAGTATTATGCAGCCTGCCTGGAGGCATATGTTCATGGTTGATTTTCCGAAATAAGGTAATTCCTCTTGTATCGAACTTTATGCTATCATCTAGAGGTTCGTCATTTTGTCGCCTATTTGCTCGCCTGTGTGATGCAAAATGGAGAGGTACTTTGACTAGGATTAAGTCACCGGTATCTGTATACCTGAACTAGTTAAATATATATGGGTCGCTCTAGACCAACAAGACTGTTGTCTGTGTTCCAGGATTCGTTATATCAGAGATCACGTCCAAGTCAGATGGTTAGACTTAGGAACATTATAAAGGTCGAGCTGACCTGTAGCCCATGTATGCTATTCACGTGCAGACAGTGAACGGACTTATTGTATACAACTGATCTGCTAGCATCAGAATGGGAGCATTTATTATTGTTTATGAACATTGAAGATCTGTAGCTGACACTGTTGCAGAAGTTATAGAAATTATTATTATTTATACAGCTTCACGAACTAGCACTCGATGATTGATGAATTTCTGAATCTATTGAACTGTGATGTCTTATGACGCATATATACAACAGCTATCATTGCTGACTACAGAAATTGTTTTCAATGTGCCATATCATCTTGCTGAACTCGTTAACCATGTTGATGTCATAAGTATCATGACTGTTTTGTGGCGTGCAATAAATGAAAGAAACTTATACAACGAAGTTACCCTTTCTATGACTCTACACGTCATGTTGCCTGTGTGATAACCCATTGAACTGTTCCACTACCACATACACAGCAACATCCTAAATCAGAGAAGACACCTACATCTTACACTTTAACACCAGGTGTCGATAAGGGTGGCAAGTTACCACTTCAGCACAAATCCACCCTTATCAGTCTGGCTGTGAGACCCGTTTCCTGTAGTCTCCTGAGGAGCATAGCAACCGTAGCAATATGTTCTTCATAGGTTTCCGATGCAATTAATATGTCATCCATAAAATTATGGATATGGGGACTTTGCAAAGGTTCTAGAAGTTTCCTCATCATCCTGGTGAACACTCCTGGTGCGTTATGCAATCCGAACGGCATCACATTAAATGTGTAATGTCCTTCACTAGTGCTGAAAGCTAACAAAGGTTTAATTTCCTCCTTGACTGGTATCTGATAACAACCTTTACTGAGGTCAATCTTGGAGAAAATCTTTGCTTTGCTGAGCTTGGTGAACAACTCAGAAACAGTTTGGAGAGGTTCGGGCTGGAATTCCGTTACAGCGTTTAGCAGCCGGTAATCTATACACAGCCGAACTTCCTTATTGGGCTTCTGCAACAGCACTACCCTTAGAAATAGTAGTCCGGTTTAGAGTGTAGAATGATGATGAAAACTCAGTGATAGAAATGTATAGATTAAATATGATGCTCCACAGAGTGCTGGAGGAGAGTAAAGACAGACTTATTTACGACAAATCGTTTCTCTCAATCTTCTCTTCCACTCTCCTGGTCAAACAATTATTTGCCAGTTTTCCAGACACACGTCTGCGCTCACACCGATTTGTTGCTTCAAGCACTCAGACGACGTGGATACAGCTATATTAAACAAATAGGGAATTTATTGGGCTTTTGGGTATACCAACACAGTCCGATATAAATTTATGATGTTTATTAACCTAAAAGATCAAATCACAAAAAAACAATATCAAGTGTTACATAAAATTATCATAAGTACAGAAAAATGCAAATATCAAGGTAGGGAGGGGGTGAAGAAGATTGGTATCGACTAAGCCCTTCCCGCTTGTATTAGATAAAGATAAACCCAGTCTCAAGATAGATAGTTATCAGGAGCATAGGTAATGTAACCCAACAGTGAATTTAATTACTCTGAAAGAGGTGTTACAATATTAGTTATGGTGGTAGACAAAAAAATACTGTTATCCCAATGGTGTCTTCCCTTTACTAAGCAAAGAAAAAAAAAGGGGGGAGGGGGGACGAAACAGAGTTAACTAATTATCCCACTAAAGGAACAAAGCCGGGTATACAGAAAAACGTATTACCCGGTAGGCAAGTTAACAAATGGTTTGTTGCAAAAAAATTAAATCTCCTGTCATTCATGCACACTGTGCGGATCCACACTCATATACACCACACACTTACCGATTTCAGCATCAGACAATCCCTAGAATGATAAACACAGTAATTAAACTCTTTACAGGTAAAACTGTCTAGTCCTTCTATGTCCCGCCCCAGATAATGCGAGGATTCACTGAGAGCAAATATTCCCGCTTATCGCCGGACTTGAAGTTCTAAGAGTTCTTGTGTTTTTTATAAAGAAACGAGTCTATGGGATGGCACTGACGCAGTTCGACATAGGGGTGAAAAATGAGGTGATGGTATAATCCTTCACTGTGTGATGATAGCCACTGACCGGTAAAGTTTTTAATCCAGTGAGGAAAAACTAGGCTCAGTCACAGTCAGGTAAATCGGTAATCTCTCACAATAGAGCAGTATATAAACTATCGCTACTGGCACTGTTCATCTTCCAGTTTTATCTTACAGATTGTAATTTAATTTGATGATAATAATCAAATGATCTTGAGTAGGCTTTCTTTCATGTAATCATGTTAGCTAGGCCGCACCGGACCACCACAAGATTTACTTTAAAAAAATGTCTCATCAAACTGTCTGGAAGTTTAAGAACCGAGTATGGAAACTCTGAAAGATTTCGTTATTGCTGGGATTGCAAAAGGTGATCAATCTAGAGAAAAAGATAGAAAACCCATAACAACATAATCATACTTTAAAAAAACAAATAATCTTCTAAGCGCGCGATAAATTTCCCGTTAAGCCTATAATACACTCGAGTATTTAATTATGTATTTAATAAACACTGCGCGAGTTCTAGTGGTTAAATCACACATCTATAAATATAGGACTTAACTAAATTTATTAATTATAAATTCCTTCGCGACTTTAAAAGTTAATTTAAGCATTAAACATCTATTATCTTTTTGGAAATAGTATAGCAGGTATATCATTACATTTACAACTGGAACTATTGAGACGGTTTAATTTAATAGGTTTAAATTAACACAAAATCCAATGAAATATAATGAATGAACTCGACCACTGATCACTTTACACAATATATATTTTACAGCTTTGCACAGAAATAGAATTCACTGCAAATATAAATGAAAATCCATGGGATAATCTAGCAAGATTTCAAATATCGCTAGTGCTTCTATCAAGTTCTGGCCAGCGAGTGATGAAGTGTATTTCTACGTGATCTGTATATCTACAACTGGAATGCAAGATGAGTGGGACATGAGAACTTTGACAGCTTTTTTTTTTGATTTCATGAACTTTGGGGGATCTGACCGCCAAATCCAAAGAGAGAAGCCGCCCCTGGCCTCTCGTATCTTCGCTCGCTGCTTGCGTCAGCTTTCCCCGTTCGCTCTGGCTGCGATCGGTTCCGTGCTTAACACCGAGATGCGAAATCGTTTCAGGGACCACTACTGTCTTTGATAGCATGCCGCCCGTCCTTCCTGAGATCTCCACCAGTGTCTTTCTTGTGATCGCTCTGGTCCATCTTGCGAGCGGTTGAGTTCGCGCGGAGATGATAAATACCTGCGAGAAACTCACTTCTCTGCTCGGGGATCGTCTCAGTGTCTTTGATCTCGTGCCGCATACTAAATGAGTCCCGGTCGGTTCGCTCTGGCGAAACGAAAAGTTTCAACAAATGTTCAGGGGTTCTAATGTTATGAAAAGCTAAAAGTCCCTTTAAATCATCGATCATATCAGGGAAAATTCACTTGTCGAACTAGACGTACGTCACAGGAAGAAGGACAGGCAAGATGTTCGGGTGACCAAGTCCATGTGTGGTGCCGAATGTTGGACTGATCATCGCCTCATTGTATCTAAACTTAAAATTCGTATCCAGCCAGCCAGGCGCCCTCAAGGGAAGAAAACTCAAAAGAGGCTGGATGTCACCAAACTAAAGAAGACAAAAATCAAACAGTCATTTACTGACACCTTAGAAGACCGTCTCAAATCTATCTCGCTAGACGGCCAAAGTGTGGAAACAAATTGAGCAGCCCTAAGTGAGCAGATCTACAACACTGCTACAGAGGTCCTGGGTCCTTCCATCAAGAAACATAATGACTGGTTTGATGAGAACTCAGATGATATAAAGCAGATGTTGGCTGAGAAACACCATCTCCATAAAGCATATTTAAATGATCCAAAATCTACATCCAAGAAAGACGCTTTCAACAACATGCGTAGAATCGTCCAACATAAACTACGCCAGATGCGGGATTCATGGCTGAGTAATAAAGCAGATGAGCTCCAAGGCTTTGCTGACAGCCATGACTTGAAAAATTTTTACCTTGCACTCAAAGCGGTCTATGGTCCAACATCATCAGGATCATTTCCCCTCCTTAATGCAGATGGAAAAACACTAATTACAGACAAGGAAAAAATGCTCCAACGCTGGGCTGAACATTTTAATAATATTCTGAACCAGCCATCATCTATTAACGACGAAGCCATCATCCGCCTGCCCCAAATTCCTATAAATGAAGCATTAGATGATGTACCAACTCTGGAGGAAACTAAAAAAGCGATTCGTCAACTGTCTAGTGGAAAGGCCCCCGGCCCCGATTCAATTCCTGTTGAGGTTTATAAAGATGGCGGTGCAGTTCTGTTAGAGAAACTTCACATGATCTTCCAGCAAATGTGGCAGAGTGAAACCATCCCACACGATCTCAAAGATGCGTCAATTATACATCTATATAAACGTAAAGGTAATCGTCAGGACTGTAACAATCATCGAGGCATCTTTCTTTTATCAATCGCTGGGAAGATATTCGCCAGAAGCCTTTTGAATCGCCTTACGGCTCATCTTGACAAAGGTTTTTACCTGAAAGTCAGTGTGGATTCCGGAAAGAACGTGGAACCACAAATATGGTGTTCGCTGCAAGACAGCTACAAGAAAAATGCCAAGAACAGCACTGTGACCTGTACACAGCTTTCATCGACTTGACAAAGGCGTTCGACACGGTCAGTAGAGAGGGTCTATGGAAGATCATGGCAAAATATGGCTGCCCAAAGAAATTTATCACAATATTCAGCAACTGCATGATGGAATGCAGGCTAGAGTTCAGGAAAACGGTGAGCTATCAGAGCCTTTCCCCGTCTCAAATGGAGTTAAACAAGGGTGCGTACTTGCACCGACTCTGTTCAGTATCATGTTTTCTGCTATGCTGACTGATGCTTTTAGAGACGGGGACACAGGAATCGACATTAGTTATCGTATTGATGGAAAATTGTTTAACCTTAGGAGGCTTCAAGCAAAAACCAAGGTCAAATCACACACCATCAGAGATCTTCTGTTTGCTGATGATTGTGCCCTCAATGCTGGCTCAGAGGCTGATCTGCAGCATAGTGTGGATAGATTCTCCGAAGCCTGCGCCAACTTTGGGCTTACCATCAACACGAAGAAAACAGAAATCATGTACCAACCAGCTCCTGGCACAGTTTATACTGAGCCAATCATCAAGGTTAATGGTGAGAAACTGAATGTTGTGAACAGATTCACATACCTTGGTAGCACACTGTCCCAGAACATTGTCATTGATGATGAGGTGAACACCAGGATCTCCAAAGCCAGCAGCACATTTGGCAGACTATACACCAACGTTTGTCATCGAAGTGGCATTAGTCTACAGACAAAGCTGAAGGTGTACAGAGCTGCGGTGCTTCCAGTGCTGCTTTATGCATGTGAAACATGGACTGTATACAGGCGCCACGTAAAGAAGCTAAACCACTTCCATACAGTCTGTCTCAGGAAGATAATGAACATCAAATGGCAAGACAAGATCCCGGATACCGCCGTTCTTGTCAGAGCTGGTATCCCTAGTATTGATACTATTCTGATGCAGTCACAGATTCGCTGGGCAGGTCATGTAGTCCGCATGCCAGACCATCGACTGCCAAAGATACTTTTTTATGGTGAGATACAGAAGGGTAAACGCTCCCATGGTGGCCAAAAGAAGCGCTTCAAAGACACGTTAAAGACGTCATTGAAAACCTTTAACATAAACCCAGACACATGGGAAGCTGCTGCGCAAGACCGAACTGCTTGGCGCACATCTCTTCGTAAAGGTGCAGCGGCATGCGAATCATCCAGAAGAGCAGCGGAACAGAGGAGACAAGCTAGAAATGACCGTGTAATAAAACCTTCACATGAAGCAAACATTCCCTGCCCACACTGTCCGAGATCTTTCCAGGCCCGCATCGGGCTCCATCAGTCACCTTCGTACCCATAGACTAACCTAACATATTCCTAAATAATTGGATGAACAGAGTGGTCTTCATCACCCGTGATGGACGAACAACAACAACAATCATCCACTCCCTGCCCCCAAAGGAACTTGGGAATACCTCTGTGTGACAGAGTATGTAAATACAGGGTGGTCATAAAGTCTTTCCCTGATTACAAATTTTTACGAGATCCTCCAGATGTTAAAAGCATCAAAGCTTGGTATATAAAGTTTACGGACACTGGCAGCGTCGGTGACATGCCCAGAGCAGGTAGGCCTCGTGTGAGTGAAGAAACTGTGGACGCAGTGCGCACGGCGTTTCAACGCAGTCCTCAGAAATCAACCTATCGTGCCTCAAGAGAACTTGCTATCCCTCGAATATTAGTGTTGAAAATCGCAAATGTTGAAATCTACAAATAGCATTAAAAAAACTGTTTTAGTTCTGGAATAATTTCCAAAAAACCAAGTGTCTCTGCACAGAATACTTTTTTTTTAATTAAATTTTTGAAATCAGGTAAAGACTTTATGACCACCCTGTATATTTACATATATCAACACGTTTTTTGCTTCCACCTGTTTCCCACCTCTCTTTGCTTTTTAATATCCACGTTTCTTTAACGCAGAAGGCATGCGCTTCGATATTTGGCAAACTCATAATTGTAGTCACGCCTATTTTTTTCGTTTCTCTATGTCTTATAGACACTAGGAATGTTTACATACAGACTATGATGCACGTAGTGAGAAGAGGGGGAGATAAGCTTATGAAGAAAATCAAGGGTATTATTCAAAAGTCGTACTTTTGTTAGTTACATTGGTCAGGGGGAGATAATTACAGTTTATCCCTCCCCCACATCAGTTTGTTCGGAATGTAATTAAGCTGCGGACGATACGTGATCAAAGAGACGATTTGCTCGTGGGACCACGTCTAGCGTGCGGCGAAAGTGGCAAATTTAGCTTTCATTCAGAATCTGACCTCGAAGTTCATCAAAGGTGTTATATCTCGCACTCGTTGGTGATTTTCTCTCTAATTCATATATATATCTCAGCTTTTAAACTCAGTTTATCTAGTACCCACACATTTTCAGACGTCTTGCTTCGATAAACTAGATCCATTATACCAGTGGAATTTCTTAGTTTTTTTCGATTAGAGGTAGTCATTTTTGTGTTGCGGTAAATATATATAATAGCCTCTTGGGTGATTTAATTGTTAAGTTCGTCATTGATATTTCACTAGGATTTTTGTGTGTGTTAATTGACTAGCAGAATTAAAATAATTTATAGCTAAATTGTCCCGACTGTAGTGTCGATTTAATTAATTGCTATTAACCAGTAAGAGATATTTTAATCTACTAGTAAATGCACTATTCATTATGAGTACTGACGAAATATATATTTATTTCTAATTCATGATGAGTAATTTTATCAATGACTAGCGCTTATGTCACGGGTTTTTTTTATATATATATATAAACGATAAATAAGATCTACACTTGTAGTTTCTATTTTAAATTTAATACCCGAGCGGATTATAATAAATTATAAATTTTACGCGGGGTAGAATAGAACTGTTATTGTGATTATATGGTTGTATTTTCTTCCTATATCTAGTACAGGTCACAACCCAAAACCTACCAGCGGCCTGCACCTTAATCTGAGAAAGGGTCTAAGTCTAGTCCAACAAATACAAGAAGAAACATTCTATTGTAAAACTATATCGGGTCTCCAAGGTTGACCTCTTGTTTCACTTAGAGAGAGAGAGAGAGAGAAAGAGAGAGAGAGAGAGAGCGGACAAATATATGACACTAAGAATAACAATAACTGGACATTTAGCGACCCAGCTTTCTTTTCCAATTTTATGTACATTCAGCCCGCTGTGGCGAAGTTATAAAATTTAACATTTCCAACTACCGATCACTGTGTTGTGACGAGGATTTTTATCCCGAGAGATTTGCATCCCTGACATTCTTTTCTTAAGTATTGGAATTACCAGCTAATGACACTGTGAACACTAGAAAGCGCAAATAGTTTCCTACCTGGACTAATTGATGTGAAATAAACAGATTGTTACGCACAGATTTTTCGAAGGCAATATATATAAATATTTACCTGTCTTGATTGTACACTTTAATTTTGTAATCCAAGGTGCACAACTCTTGATTAGCGGAGGTTACATTTTACAATTGTTGTTTCCTTCTCTTGTGTCTTAACCTGACTGTCGGTTTATTATTAGACCCATGTCTGGTTGTTTCCTTATATGGCTAGAATATGTCATCTTTTCTTGGAATGTTTGTAACCTGAGTTGATGTTTATTCTCTGACCATATAAGGCTCGTTTTGGTCAGTATCTTTGCTTGGTATGTGTCCAACATCGGCCCATTTGAGTTGAACTCAGGGGTCAAGCGCTTCTGCGCATGTGTGAATTTAAGGTTGCTTAAAAAAGACTTCCGTTTCAGGAGTCGAACGAGAGTTCTGATCGGAGTGAGACGCGTTCGGCGTCCGTGATCATTTTGTCGGGGAAAATGAATGTCCTCTCGAGTTGTTAGTTTATCTAAAGATGATTTTCCCCTTGTGATTCTAAGCGCCTGGAGGCGTGTGAGTTGTGGTGATTATTTCGGAAGAAAGGTAATTGCTCTTCATGATTATTATTGGTCGCCAGTTGTTATGATTGACATTTTGTAGGCTGTTTGCTAACTTTCCCCACTGGGTGGGAAAGAGTCTACTGCTTTGAGAAGTTACAGCTCACGAATCACCATGTCTTCTATGCATCGGGTTGGTGCATGCCCCAAGGGCTCTCATTTGGTTGAACTCTGTTGCTCCGGCGGTATCACGTCAGTCAAGGTTTGACACCTTTGCTATTAAAGAAACTTAGAGGACATTGCCTGATGTACTCCAGAAGATATGTCTGTCTTGCTGGGGTCTGAAAGGGAGAGTTGGTTTACTCCCCTACATCTATATATCTCGGCTGTAGTAGAAAAGGATGATGGTTTCAGCACCTGATTATATCTACAGTCGTTTTCTGATGTCTTGATACCAATTATATTATTCACCATTGCTATGCTACATGCCGTCAAGATCGTACTGACTTTGTATATGCTGATGAACGTCTACTGTCCTGTGTCGTGAATAAATGCATGAAACGTCACCAGCTGTTACCATTACTGACTTCCTCGTTATGTGTCAAAGTGACGTCCTTGTGACCTGTGTACTGTAGTCCTGTGTGGACCTTCATATTCTATCAACACATCAGACAACCTACCAGACACGAGACACCCTTCCATACAGCCTTCAACATCCCCTGGTGTCTACAGAAGTAATATTACCACCACACTTTGGTGACTACAAAATAATCACACCAACATTTTGTGGCCAATTATACTCTCAACATTTTTGGTGGCCAGCTGGTTTCGTCTGGTAACCAGCACTTACGGGGTCCATAACCCATTCATCATTCATCATTCGGAGGTCAAGGTTCGGTGAAATGTTCTCGCCTCATGCCTTCAAGATAACTAGGTCAGCATACTACACAGTTTTCCCTGCAATCAACATTGGGACGGGCCAGAGTAATATGTGTACTTTACCTGTAAACTGAAAGTACCCGGCGCTGCCTGATAGATTGCCGATTTGGCAGTTTTCAACGTAAGAAGGTCAAGTGCCGATTCAATCGAGTAACTGCTTTAAGAAGGTCAAGTACCGATTGCATCAAGTTACTGCTTTACTATATCAGAAGGTCAAGTTCCGTGACAGTCGTCTTTACAGTCTTGTTGATGCAAGTCCAGATGTTTGATCAGCGTTGGATCATCTATCTTTAGAATGCTGATTACCACCTGTTCTTTGCCGTGTTGACGATAGGATTGACATAAGATAAGTGGCCTATTTTATTTGTGAACTGTGCCCTTATGTTAAGTTAACTGAGCCTTCTGTGTTTATATATCCTTTTGTTATATGTTTATATGTTACATGTTGTTTATATGTGTTTATATTTCAGCGGGTTTTTTTTCGGTTGGACAGTGTCTGATTATAGGTTATGCCACGTTACAGAGGTCCTATATCAGCGTTCTATAGGGACTATGCACATTTCCCTTAGCGGAATTTGCTAGCAACATCTGTTGCTTTTTTTGTCTAGTTGTGACGAGGTGTGCTTTTTGTCGTTTTTGTCATATTTTTTCTGTTCTTTAGTTTAGTTTTGATTTGTTAGTATTTGTAGGTCTCCTCTTTCTATTGCTTAGTTTTATACAACTTGATATTTATACACTGTGACGTCATTTGTTTTGTTTGATTTTTTTTTCGCAGTTATCATCACAGGCTTTGTGATATTTTTTCTTTAGTTTTTCTTGTTGATTTAGTTGATTTCTGCGAATGTTTTCGTATTGTCTTTTATGATTGTCCTTTGTCTATGTTGTTTGTTGACATACCCTGTTAATAGATATATTTAGTCATGCACTATTGATAGACATATTTGGTCATGCACTATTTGCTGTGTAGTGCACTTATAATAATTGACTGGTGGTGTTATTATAATACAATTGATTATACAAGTTCTTTTGGCAAAAGACTTGTCTCCCACAGATATTGAGATGATATAATGTGATTATACAAGTGCTTTATTTAAGACCTGTTACCATTAAGGTTGGAATAAGATAATTTATTATTTCAGGATTTGGACTCATATTATTAGACATTATGTCTACACTTGAGTACTTTATTGAGCAAGGGAAATCCCTTGGCAAGACTGGTGATAAGTTGGAAGAATTTGCGACTGTTCAATATGCCAAGGCATTACAGTTGGAAGAAAAGAGAATGGAAATAGAAGCTGAACAAAAGAAATTGCAGATGCAGGTGGAGGAAAGGAGATTCCAGATGGAAATGGAAAAACAAAAAAGAGAAGCAGAGACTGAAGAGAGAAAGTTACAAAGAGAGACTGAAGAGAGAAAAGCAAAAATGGAGCATGAAGAAAAACTCTTAGCTTTGGAGTTAGAGAAGTTGAAGTTGATGAACATGGGTAATGCTAATGATGCAAATAAGGTGTCATCTTCTGATAAGTCTAAGGCTAGTACTTTCAAGATTAAACTACCAGCTTTCAATGCTTCCAGTGACGATATAACGTTCTACCCGGACAGATTTGAACGGTCATGTAAAACACATAATATAGATAAATCACTATATGTTGATCAATTGTCAAATATACTTAAAGGTGAAGCTCTGAGTATGCTAAGCATGGTAGATGAGCCTGGCAAGAACAATTATGAGGTTGTCAGTGCGGCCTTATTAAAGAAATACCAACTTAACGAAGACGGCGATCGTCTTAAATTCAAGAATATGTTACCAGAAACTGGAGTAGAATTCTCTGATTTTATTGCAAAAATACGTCTCACGTTTACACGTTGGGTTGAGCTGTCTAAGACAGAACATACATTTGAAGCACTTATGGACTAACTACTTAGAGACAAAGTTATGTCTTCTGTCAATGAGTCTTTTCTTGCTTTCCTTCATGAGCGTAAGCCTAAAAACATAAAAGAAATGGAAGAATATTGTTGCCAGTATGTCACTGCGCACCCTCATGTAACCGTTAGCAACTCTAAAGTGAAAGAAGGTTTGCCAGTTGCTTCGGCAGCACCATATAGCCCAAACTTCTTTCGTAAATTTCAGGGTACTCAACAAAACTTTAACAGGAAAAGTAACCGTAATTATGCTCAGAATCAGGGCAATCAATCACATAGTGGTTCTTCTTTGAAGAACTGGAGACGGGCTGACAGTCCTCGTTATTCTGTACCCAATAATTATACACATTTTCGCAAAGGTGGTTATAATAGAGGCTATCAAAACTATTCTTCGCGGAGACCTCAAAACCAAACTAATAGATGTTCTCATCAATGTGGAAATGATAATGATAACTATGGGAACTGGGATTCAAACCAGGATAACAGTTACAATAGAGAATACGATGATAATTTCAGAGGCAATAATAATCGCGGTAGATCTCAACACACAAAAAAGAGATATCAGCAAGCAAACGCCGTACAGCAAGAATCTCATGGAGCCTGTAAACAGGCTGATGATAATAGAAACTCTAACGCTGTCACATGTTTTGCCTTTGACTTTGGGAGAGCAAATGAATGCCACAAATGCACTACTTTGTTCGAACCGACTACAGTAACTACCTTGAGCTGTGGTCACCCTCTTCCCGCTCTTCCTGCTGCAGTTGCGCATGACGGGAGAGGATCTCTTATCCTACATAAAGGTCTAGTAAATAATAATCCAGTCTCAGTCCTTTTTGATTCTGGATGCACTACTATTGGAGTTAAGCAATCTCTTGTAGATCCATCCTGTGCTACAGGAAAAGTGATCAAATGTGTCACATTTGGTGGCACTTTGGAAAAGTATCCTAATGCCATAATTCAATTGCTACTCCCTTTTTTACGGGAGATGTGCACGCGTGTCTTCTACCAAACCATATTGCAGATCTTATTATCGGTCGTATTCACGGAGTTAGGGAATGTACTCCGCAGCAAATTGCTGCTTGGGAAGAACAAAATATTCAAGCTACCAATGCTGTGGTCACAAGAGCACAGGCTCGTCAGATACCTCAAACTTCATTAACTGATAATGATGAAGTACATAGCCAAGATAGTCACTTGGTTATTTCACGTGATTCATTCATAAAATTGCAAGAAGAAGATCCTTCTATAAAAAAAATTCTTCATTCTAGCAAAAAAAGGTGATCCAAATCAGAATACAAATCGGAAATCTTGGATTACTATGAAGAACGGCGTACTTGTGCGTATGGTACAAAACTCGACGGCGTCTGCACATTCACACATTCTTGTGCCTAAGAGTATGAGATTACAGATATTGCAACATGCTCATGACTCCCAATGTGCTGGACATATGAGTTTTTCCCGTACAAAATCGAGAGTTCTTGCGGCTTTATTTTGGCCATTTGTGAGCAAGGACATACGTATTTACTGCCGATCTTGCAAAATATGTCAAGAGGTCAAATCTAGAGGACCACGACATGCAGCGCCTATCCAGCCTGCAGACATTCCTATTCGGCCGTTTCAGAAAATGGCAATAGATATTATTGGTCCTTTTAGGATCAAGTCGGCTAGAGGACATCAGTTTATCCTTACATGTGTCGACATGTGCACACGTTGGCCAGAGGCTATCCCTCTTAAGAGCATCTCCACTGCCGATATTGCAGACGCTCTTTGGCTGATATTTTCTCGTTTGGGATTCCCCAGAAAAATATTGTCAGACCATGGTACTCAACTTATATCAGACACTATGTCGCAGGTAATGTCGACTCTGCATATTAAAAGGTCTCTCAGCAGTATTTATCACCCCATGTCGAATGGGTTAGTTGAGCGTTTGAATAGAACACTCAATACTTTACTTGGGAAGATAACTGAGGATCATCCTCAGGATTGGGACAGGGTTTTACCCGCGGCTCTCTTTGCTTATAGAGAGGTCCCCAGTGAACACACAAGGTTTTCTCCTTTTGAACTTGTCTTCGGCGCGACCGCGCGGCCCTATGTCTTTGCTCCACGATCTTATCACTGCTGATAATATTAGCGATGACACACAATCTTCATATGAGTATGTCATTGCTCTGAGGCAAAAGATCATCGAGGCATGCAAACTAGCAACTTCTTCATCTGAATTTGCTAAAGAAAAGGCAAGGCAATTTGCAAATAAGAATAGATGTCTACGACAACTTTGTCCAGGTGACAAAGCACTCGTTCTACTCCCTTCTAGGGAGAACAGACTTCTTATTGCATGGAAAGGTCCGTATACGATAGTCTCAAAAATTTCCGATGTCGACTATGTTGTCGATATTGATGGGAAGCATAAAACTTTCCATATAAATATGCTCACGGAATTTCTTGAACGACCGGACTATTTGAAGCCTATTTTCCAGGCGACGGACGATTCTCCAGTACCTCATGGTCATTACTCATCCCTGTCGGTTATACAGGATGAGGAAACTACTTTCTCAGATGTCAATCTTCCTCTTCCTGTGATCCCACTTCATTCTACGGAATCTTGGAAAAACGTTACTGTTTCTCCTAGTCTTTCCGCTGAGGAACACCGACAAGTCTCTTCGATGTTACAAACGTTTCAGGATGTCCTTATCGACATTCCTGGACACACACATGTCATTGAACATGGCATAATACTTACTGACCATAATCCTATTAGAGTCATACCCTATCCTATAGTTATCCATTTTCAATCACAAGTCGAAAAATAATTGGATGAAATGATACAATTGAAAATAATTGAACCATCCACTTCAGCATACTCTTCGTCCACGGTAATTGTTCGAAAGAAAGACAATAACATACGCCTTTGCGTGGATGATCGCAAATTGAACCAAGTTACGAAGTTCGATGCTGAACCTATGCCTTCATTAGAAGAGCTACTAAACAAACTTTCTAATTCTAGATTCTTTACCAAACTCGACTTATCGAAAGGTTATTGGCAAGTTCCATTAACCGAACGTGCCAAACCTCTTACTGCTTTTTCTACACCCAGGGGTTTATTTCAATGGAATGTCATGCCTTTCGGCCTTATGAACGCCCCTGCTACATTCGTACGCATGATGCGTCGAATTCTCTCATATCGTACAGATGTCATAGCATACTTAGACGATATCTGTCTCTTCAGTGATTCCTGGGAAGATCACTATTTGGGTTTATACGAATTGCTGTCTACTCTTCGCGAGTATAATTTGACTGCAAAACCCTCTAAAGCCTTTATAGGATTTAGTGAAATTTCTTTCCTTGGTCACCGGGTTGGTCATGGTCTGTTAAAGACAGAGGACCACAATATTTCCAAAATACTAAACATTTCTGTTCCTAAGACGAAAAAAACAAGTACGTAGTCTCTTAGGTTTGATTCAATTTTACGGACGATTCATTGCGAATCTGTCCTCCATTATGGCACCTCTTTCAACCTTGTTAAAGAAAAGATCGCCTAATCTGATCCGCTGGTCTCAAGAATGCCAATCCTCATTGGACCAGATTAAAACTTTATTTTCATCTCCACCTATCTTAAGGTTACCTACTGTTGAGAAGACTTTTGTTCTTCGAAGTGACGCCTCATCCACTGGGATTGGGGCAGCACTAATGCAGGAGTATTCAGATACTCTGCATCCGGTGATGTATATCTCTAGGAAACTAAATGCGGCAGAGAGGAATTACTCGGTTTTAGACCATGAATTGTTGGCTATGGTTTGGTCAATTCTCAAGTTACAAACATTCCTTCTGGGCACGTATTTCATTGTGGAAACCGACCAGAAAGCTCTTACTGCTATTCAGAGTAAAAACTTGAAGAGCTCGAGATCCACTCGCAATGCCATTGCTCTTCAACCATTTCATTTCACGGTGCGAGCTATCCGAGGTTCGGATAATGTGATGGCAGACATTTTGTCCAGATGCCCACTTGATTCCACTTGACTTTTCTGTCCTATATTTCCTGATAGACGTCGAGATTTATAACAGGTCTCTACTATAATTATATATCAGCACATCTATTCTCACTTTATGAGAATTTATAACATTGTACTGTATGATTTCCTTTTTCTGTTACCGATTTTGGTATAACGGAAGAAGGCTAAGTTAGCAATATAAGGGCCAAAAGTTCTAATGGCCACAATTTATAGTCAAGAATGTATTTTGATTACTGTATTAGAAAATCTAACATTTATCATATAGAATTGTGTTATTTATATTTTCGCAGCAAATCATTGATGTGTGCGAGATGCTGTAAATTGAGTCAACCATGAAGTATAGTGACTTACCTTGGAACGACTCTGTGGATGTACCCTCTTAATTTATGTCCACGTCTTCTGGATCATGTATTTAATTAGTATTATGTATAATGTATTATATCATAATATTATTACATGCTTAGATTTCTATAATGCGGTATATTATGATATGACTCCGCTGTTTTGATGACATTCCATTGTTTAATCCTATGATAATATATTTAAGGTCAGATAAATTTGTATGTGTATAATTTTGATTACATTATAATGTTGCCAGCATTGTGGTGTATGTTGGTGGCACCTCCCTGGAATATGTGTATACTTAGGGAAATACTTTCTCTAAGAATTTGAGATATAGTCTCACCTGACGCTCTATGCGTCGAGCTAGCCTCACATTAGGCATTATATTTTATGGTGATACGTTTATCCGCGCATCATTCGTGCGTTAGGAGCCTGTTTGATCTTGCTCTCGGATTCAAAAAAAAAATGTTTCATTTTTTTCCCGGGGGGTGCGGTAGTCTGTTACGCACAGATTTTTCGAAGGCAATATATATAAATATATACCTGCCTTGATTGTACACTTAATTTTGTAATCCAAGGTGCATAACTCTTGATTAGCGGAGGTTACATTTTACAATTGTTGTTACCTTCTCTTGTGTCTTAACCTGACTGTCGGTTTATTATTAGACCCATGTCTGGTTGTTTCCTTATATGGCTAGAATATGTCATCTTTTCTTGGAATGTTTGTAACCTGAGTTGATGTTTATTCTCTGACCATATAAGGCTGGTTTTGGTCAGTATCTTTGCTTGGTATGTGTCCAACATCGGCCCATTAGAGTTGAACTCAGGGGTCAAGCGCTTCTGCGCATGTGTCGAATTTAAGGTTGCTTAAAAAAGACTTCCGTTTCAGGAGTCGAACGAGAGTTCTGATCGGAGTGAGACGCGTTCGGCGTCCGTGATCATTTTGTCGGGGAAAATGAATGTCCTCTCGAGTTGTTAGTTTATCTAAAGATGATTTTCCCCTTGTGATTCTAAGCACCTGGAGGCGTGTGAGTTGTGGTGATTATTTCGGAAGAAAGGTAATTGCTCTTCATGATTATTATTGGTCGCCAGTTGTTATGATTGACATTTTGTAGGCTGCTTGCTAACTTTCCCCACTGGGTGGGAAAGAGTCTACTGCCTTGAGAAGTTACAGCTCACGAATCACCATGTCTTCTATGCATCGGGTTGGTGCATGCCCCAAGGGCTCTCTGTTGGTTGAACTCTGTTGCTCCGGCGGTATCACGTCAGTCAAGGTTTGACACCTTTGCTATTAAAGGAACTTAGAGGACATTGCCTGATGTACTCCAGAAGATATGTCTGTCTTGCTGGGGTCTGAAAGGGAGAGTTGGTTTACTCCCCTACATCTATATATCTCGGCTGTAGTAGAAAAGGATGATGGTTTCAGCACCTGATTATATCTACAGTCGTTTTCTGATGTCTTGATACCAATTATATTATTTACCATTGCTATGCTACATGCCGTCAAGATCGTACTGACTTTGTATATGCTGATGAACGTCTACTGTCCTGTGTCGTGAATAAATGCATGAAGCGTCACCAGCTGTTACCATTACTGACTTCCTCGTTATGAGTCAAAGTGACGTCCTTGTGACCTGTGTACTGTAGTCCTGTGTGGACCTTCATATTCTATCAACACATCAGACAACCTACCAGACACGAGACACCCTTCCATACAGCCTTCAACATCCCCTGGTGTCTACAGAAGTAATATTACCACCACACTTTGGTGGCTACAAAATAATCACACCAACATTTTGTGGCCAATTCTACTCCTACATTTTGGGTGGCCAATATTACTTTAAACACAGATCCAATTTACAGTAACGAAATAAGCGTTCCTCAAATAACCGGATTAATCAAACTTTGAGGAGCTGGGGCTTATTTTGCCAAAACAACCCAAACCCTGGAGTTGCTGTTTGTACCACGGAGATATGTTGCAGACGTTGTTAATCAATAAATTAGGTAAGCGCGATTGAAATGTGACCACATGTTTGTCTGAAGCGAAAGAAAGAAGGAATGAATAATTCGTATATAGTATAACTAATATACTCACTTTGTTTTTTTTTTCTTCTTATGTTTGCTAATACTGTTCATTTCAGAATAGATAAGCTAGAAACTCTGTTCTTTACAGTATAGCAAAATTCTATACCATAGTGCTAATCTTTTGACATTTTGGGGGTTAATTAACTTCTTCTTGTGGGAAATTCTCAACAGAGGGGATTGCACTTATATGTGTATTTCTTTATTAATTCTGTAACCTATGATTTTTATATTCTGGTATTTAAAAAAAAAATAAATGTTGTGAAGTTTCTTATGATAAATAAACATTAACATAAAACTTATTACCTGTGTCGGTCAGCTCGTCCCAATATCCCTACACCATTAATATAGTTTCACGTTTGTGCGTCTAATTGTCGTCACTTATCTGTGTGTGTGTATGTGAGTGGTTATAGTGTATATGTTCATATATAGAGAGAGGTATACTGTCTGATCAACTAATTTCAGTCGTAAATGATAGGCTGGACTAGAGTATCTTCTCAATCCAGAGACAGACTCTACCTTTTACCATTTCACTCGTGAAATCTATTTATTTACCTTACCTCTCACTGAGTACCAACTTTTTTCAGTTCTATTCAGAAGGGACCTATCTATCTTAAATGCCTATCCTAAATCTACGACACTCTGCTTCTGGTTCCCTATGAGAAACCCGCGTAAAGCAGCTACTGCAGTGGTGGTTAATGAAACCATCATTCTATATGCTGAGGTTGCCAGCCTCACATGACTTGAGCATGCTCTAGCAATTTTCACATGTTAATAAATGCAAAATATAGAATTATAACATATACAACTTACCCCAAATTTCTTTGGGAATACAGACTGACTTCTGGCTCAGAGAAATAATTAAGAGAACTAGATTAAGATGCCTCTTACACGTGATCTGGTGTATTACTTTGCAAATAGAATCCCACCGTGACTTGGTGTTCAGGTTCCTTGGATTCCGAGCATTCCGTATTAATGAAAGCAGAGTTTTCATGGGATACAAGTCCACAAGATGTTCAAACACGTTGTCCTGTCCTTTAAAGTGGAATCCTGATCCTATTCATTACTCTGGCTTGTCTGGCTGTTTTCTTGACGAGTTGAATTTCACAGTGCGGTAAACTCCCAAAGCGCTAAATTATAAGGCAACATTCGGCCCACATCCAGATTGTGCTACTATATTACAAGGCTCCAATCAGAATTTTTACATTTCAAAAGCCAAACCAATAGAATGCAAGATGCGTATATTTTCCTTTCTCTCACGAAAAAATTCCTGCGTAACAAACGCTCAAATAAATGTGCTGCTTACATTCACCATATGTGGTATGCCAGTTTCCGTCTATTATTGATCTTGTTTACACTCACAACTTCGTAATTTATCACAGGTAATCTCTTTCAAGGTGAATAATTATTCTTCCGACAAGTCTTATCGATAAACGTTTATATTATTCATCTGGCCCAGCGAACATTGACAGCAGCTTGGTCCAACAAAGACATTCCCAGCGATAAGATAATCGACTGTGGTCATCTCAAGGTTGTTTACTCACTAATCCTTTCGCTGCCCTGCACTTGTCTGATCTGGCAGGAAAATGTGTTACACTTTAGTAAACCATACTTCTCTCTCCCGATCACAGGTGTCAATGTGGGTTCAAACGAAAGGGATTGATTACCTTAATCAGCAAAAGATGGTCGCTGAAGTGCCGACATAACAATAATTGAGGGAAGGGAATGTAAACAATGAATCGAAAATACCAAATACTGTCAGAGGTGAGAAAAACTAAAGTAAAGAGCAGATAACACTGGTCAACAAATTTTCAAAAGTTATTTGTACCAGAAATTAAATATACCATTTCTTATTGATTTTGACATGCTGATTTCAAATATCATAATGAAATTCACCAATTGGCTCTGGTTTTTTTTTAAATGATGAATTTACATTACAGTAATAAAAATAATGTATGCTTGTTTAATTCTCTAGGGTGAACAGCTAGTCTTTCTACTTTAGCATTATAAAAATTGTGGTTACATACTCAATTAATTGATATTTCAACATAAAATGATAGAAAAAATAAAAACATTATTTAAAGTTCACATATCATGTTTTAAAAAGGCACATTTGAACCCATTCCGTCATTATTCAGTCGCTGTTCGAGCTCTCTTTGCTTGCTTCTTGCAGTCAATCGATGAGGTGTCTCTTGTCACAGTCCAACAGTAATCAGCAAGCATTGAACGGCTCCAATTGCCTTGATACCTTGTCTCCATAGCAGCAATGTCCTGGTGAAATCGTTCACCATGCTCATCACTGACCGCTCCACAGTTTGACGTAAAGAAATTCAGATGAGAATCCAGAAAATGAATTTTCAAAGACATGTTGCAGCCAAGACTCTTATACTTCAGAAGGAGATTTTCTACAATTGCATTGTAATTATCAGATCTGTTGTTTCCAAGAAAATTGTCCACCACTGACTTAAATGCTAGCCATGCTGCTTTTTCCTTGCCATGCAACACGCAAAGAAACTCGTCATCGTGAAGAAGTTTTCGAATTTGCGGACCAACAAATACTCCCTCTCTTATTTTAGCTTCACTCAGACTTGGAAATTTTCTGATGTGGTATTTGAAAGCCTCATCATTTTTCTCCATTGCCTTGACCAAGTTTTTCATGAGACCCAGCTTAATGTGCAAGGGTGGCAACAAAATCTTGCTGGTGTCTACAAGTGCTGGGTTCTCAACGTTCTTACTGCCAGGCTGCAATGACTGCCTGATTGGCCAATGTCTTCTGATGTAATGGTCACTTCGTGCACGGCTATACCACTCACAGAGAAAGCAACAGTACTTGGTGTATCCACCCTGTAGTCCAAGCAAAAGAGCGACCACTTTTAAGTCACCGCAAAGTGACCAATGATGATGATCGTAGTTTACACACTTCAAAAGCTGCTTAATGTTTTCATAAGTTTCTTTCATATGAACTGCGTGACCAACTGGAATTGACGGTAACACATTACCATTATTCAACAAAACAGCTTTAAGACTCGTCTTGGATGAATCAATGAAAAGCCTCCACTCTTCCGGTATGTAATTGATTTTGAGGGCTGCCATTAAACCAGAAATGTTGTGGCACGCAGAAAGGTCACCCTCTTTGAAAAAGAATGTAATAAGCGGCTTCTGGCGGTTCCTATACACAGAAATTGTAACATCTTCTGCCAGGAGATTCCACTGTTGCAATCTGGAACCCAAAAGCTCCGCCTTGGTCTTCGGTAAATTCAGATCTCTTACAAGATCATTCAGTTCACCTTGGGTTATTAAGTGTGGTTTAGTTAATGTAGTTTGCTCAAAATCTGAGTCGCTTGAGGTTGATGGTTCCGGACCACCAATGTCCTCTTCTTCATCAGTGGAAGCAGCTGAAAATGATTCTGGCACTTTGGGAACTGGTAGGTCATCGCCATGTGGTACCGGACGTATTGCAGAGGGGATGTTTGGATATTCCAGAGTCCATTTTTTTCTTCTTTGATATGCCTTTCCCAATTGGAGGGATCATGCAAAAGTAACAGTTGTTGAGATGATCAGTGGGCTCTCTCCAAATCATTGGGACTGCAAAAGGCATAGCTTGCCTTTTGCCAGTCAACCACAGTTTAAGATGTGATGCACATGTATTGCAGCATATGTGTGGCGCCCAGCTCTTATCTTGATCTCCTATTCTGCAGCCAAAATACAAACTGTACGCCTTCTTAATCACTTTAGTTATATTTCGTTTTTGTGATAGAAATGTCACCTCACCACATACATAACATAAATTATTAGCACTGTTCACACTTGTCCTAGGCATTTCTAACTACGATACTTTTGATAAGGACAAATGCACTAACTAATGGCAAAATTTTATCAGAGATAAGATATTTATACACAAAGGTGATGTAATCATAGGTAGGATTGCAACATCAACTTCTAGTTAAATTTTTATTGGTCATTAGAAAAAAATTATGCAATCGCCCACAACAGTTGCGTCATATATATAAATTGACCGTAATTAAATAAATTAGTAGCATATATATTGAAAACTAGAGCCAATCAACATTTTTTAATGTCATTTTCGTTTTCAGCACACCAAAATTAGTTAAGATCAGCTATTTTCATTTCTGGTACATTTTGGTCGTTGACTAGTGTAATCAATTGTAGGATTGCACAGGTAAATGTGACGTTCGAGGTTATTCTGTCACACCAAAAATAGTCTTACATTTTTTTTAAAAATGAGACTCGACTTGAAGGCTACTGTTAGGGACTTGAGACTTGTACTAAGAGACTTGAGACTTGTAATAAGAGACTTGAGACTTGTAGTAAGAGACTTGAGACTTTGTTTGAACAGACTTGACAGACAGTTCTGCTTCAACATTTATTTCGCTTGCTTTAAAACAATTTAAAAAAAAGACTTATCCTCCCAAAAAAAAAAAATCTCAGTGGCTGCATTCAACGCTACATAGGAGCTCCAGTATCCTTACGGGTGAATGTAGTAAACAGTAGATGACTGAATGATAGTTCAATTTTTTGTCCGTTATATGTAAGATACTCAAACGTGTTAGAGCGGAAAAGTACAATTTGAAATAGTGCTGAGCTTAGGTACTAAGTTAGTTGTATAATTTAGTGAGATCACATAGTGTTCACAACATAATTCTAGAATTCTTCACAGACCGTAGTGTTAGAATTCAATACATACTGAATATCATAATTGAACACAACGCCTAGGTTTATAATCCAATGCAAAACAAGCGTGTAAAAATGTCGCTGGATACGCTCCGATCAGCTCTGGTGTAATCAAATGAAGAACCGTGTCGTTAATTAAAGGCATTTGCGTCGGCTCAAGCTAATCTAGTTTGTAAGCCAATGTTTTTCAGTTATTTGAAAAGAGTAAACAGGAGATGTCGCGCAGGTGAGGTGGTATGGAGGAGACAGTGTAGCGAATGTAAGGTTGTATGATGATAGGAAACTCATTACAGAGCAATACAACAGGAAGCAATCTGACCATCAGAAGAAGTCCCCCCGTCCGACAAGTGTTTCGGCCCCATATACTCCTTTACACTCTAAGGGGGGCGGGCCCACTTGGGTCATGACTCCCAAGCGTCTCAGCTTCCTGTTGTCTTGTATCAAAAATGAACCCATTTCACTTATGGTAGCAACTTTAAAATCCACAACTCCGCCAGCCGTGGAGGCAATTGTGAAAGTAACAAAGAGAAGACAAATTATTCCGTTCGTTCCGTCGCACACACTGAGACACCATCGCGAAGTCAACGAGTCTAGCCACTGGGCGTTCCCCACTGGACTTTTGATACTGACACCTCTTATAGTAGACACCGCCTGTCGCCCCTGAGTCACAACCCGTTCACTAGTCCATAATGGAGTATGGCAATATAATTGAAGTATGGAGGAGACAGTGTAGCGAATGTAAGGTTGTATAATGGAGTATGTCTGTATAGTTGAGGTGAGGTGGTATGGAGGAGACAATGTAGTGAATGTAAAGTTGTATAATGGAGTATGTCTGTATAGTTGAGGTGAGGTGGTATGGAGGAGACAATGTAGTGAATGTAAAGTTGTATAATGGAGTATGTCTGTATAGTTGAGGTGAGGTGGTATGGAGGAGACAATGTAGTGAATGTAAAGTTGTATAATGTAGTATGGCTGTATAGTTGAGGTGAGGTGGTATGGAGGAGACAATGTAGTGAATGTAAAGTTGTATAATGTAGTATGTCTGTATAGTTGAGGTGAGGTGGTATGGAGGAGACAATGTAGTGAATGTAAAGTTGTATAATGTAGTATGGCTGTATA
>JAMPIV010012627.1:0-75000 GCA_024509875.1 Oreohelix idahoensis | reverse complement strand
TGGACACCCAAAGGAATTGGATCACCCGTCAAAGAGGAATTATTACAGTTTCCCAGACCAAGTGTATCGCAGAAGACCCGTCGAAGAGGAATTACTAGTTTCCCAGGCCAAGTGTATCACAGAAAACCCGTCATAAGAAGAACTACTATACTTTCCCAGACCAAGTGATTCGAGAGCATATGCACCGAAATTGCTCGTGTCCATCCGCAACTTGTGCGAGGAGATTGTGTATAACCCCAAAAATTTGGGGTAAGTTGTGAATATTTCTTTTACAAATGTGAATTAACATGTTTTCCTGCTAAGTGGTTATATATGTATCTGGCAACCTCAACATACGAAAATAGTATATTCATATACACAGCAAGCGCTGGTGATTGTTTCTGGCTAGTCGTGCGGAAAACCCGACAGCAGAGGTGACCCCAGACTCCGACTTGAGCAGTGATTAGTGATGATTACATCACATTTGCCTCAAGTGCATCATATCATTTTGTGAGATCTATGTAGCTTGTTAATGTTAGTTCAGGCACAAATCATTATTCGCGCTGTCCAGACACATTTTCCCAGTTAATACCCAGAGGAATATTGGTGAATTTGAATAATCTTTCTTGAGCTACGTTGTGTACTGAAGAATTTAATTCTTCTGAGAGATTAACATTGGGGGGTGGACAGTTAGAGGATGCGCCTGTTAAGCTTCCAATTCAGTGTACTTAGCAGAGGCATTAGTCTTTCTATTTTTTGCTAAAAGTACGTGGTTACAAGTTATCAGACGGAAGGAAGCACTGAAGTCACTACGCCACTCGTGTGAGAGAAGTACACTCATCACCAAGAAATGACGAAAACCACAGCTGAAGGACTCCGTTATAAAAGTTAAGTGCTTATAAAAAGGCACCAGTAAAATGGACTTTGAAAAATCCTCACCTACATCTCAGTGACGAAAACTTGTATTTACAGCAAAATTTCACCAATCTTTCCATATTTATTTTAACTGTTAAAGACTAATTCATAATTAAAATTGTTACACGTTGTTTTAAATCTAAACAATCATAGTCGATCCAGTTTTTATATGTATGAAAGCAAACGTATGAGCCAGAATATTTAATATATATATATAAATACCTAGACATATATTTACCTCTAAACAGAGCTATACCATTATAAGAGGAAATTTGCTGAATTAACTCAGCTGGGGGCTTGAACGGGCTAAAAACCATTGCTTAAATCCTTCACAAAAGGCGACGGTCAGATATAAGTTAACCATTGCTCAGCGCTATGCCGCATGGTTCTTGACTTCTGAATTATCTTGTGAACGCTCCCTTCGGATAGAAGCGTCATTACACTTCTATCTACACCTCTTCCAAGAGTAATCTTGTGCGAAGGTAAACACCTTTGACGACCCAGTTTAGATACTCTTGAGTTTTGGCCACTGTTGGATCACTACTGCAAAGCAGGGGAGGCAATCCGTGACACTCTCTATGTTAGACCTAGTATATTGATGTCTTTAACACTTCACTCCCCTACGGCAGTATCTGCTATGAGACTACGTTTACCTTTTACGACACACTAGGGGTGGTCGGCATCACTCCGCCGCCTTTAACCTTCCCAGAGTGCCTAACTCATGAGGCTGGGTCGACCCCACAGCCGTTTGCCGTCTAAAAGAACCCACTGGGAATCCAACCATGAACCACTGAGGTCGGAAGCCAGTGTACTAACCACTGCACTACCGCGGCTCTTAAGTAAGTTAGACCTGAAGAAAGCCAGACACTTTCTGATTAAGTAGCTCCCACGTCAGAAAGATAACAGAGCCAACGTGAGAACGCACGATGACAAGCTGGAAGTTTTACAAGGCTACACAAACTGGTGGTGCAAACAAACAAACAAACATTTAATTTATGTTCTAAGACATAAAGAGAAATATCTGTAGGTTATCTTAACTGTCAAGTGAGTGCAAGAAGGGAATAAAAGCCGGTCTATGCAAGATATGGAATCGGTAAGTCAGTTGTACCAGCCTAAAGAAAATTATGCAACGAATTCAGTCGATGCCAGGTACAACAAACGGTCTTAACTGCTGGGAGCAAGAACTTCACGTTTGTCACATAATTTCGGGTCGATCTCTTCTTAACTACGGCAGTAATCAGTTACATTTGTTGTACGTACCTGATTACCTGGAATTTCCGGGGGATCGACACGTTTAATTATCTCTTATCAAACAGATATTTGGTATTCACAATCACTTGACACTCCTTTTTGGTGATAATTCATCACAATTGCTTGGCGATCCACAGCTTTGCGTAGATTACCGCAGGTAAAACCCATATGGGCATGGTCAGTTTTCGCATAGTTTTGTTTTCTCAAGCCGTGCCAGGCGATAAAATTACTCTCCCGCAGACGGATTTTGTGTGCGCAAGCGACTGATAAAGAGATTACTTGTCTGTGCGACACATTTTGTACAGACATGAATGGCATCATAATTTCCTGTCCACCTGTTTCAGAGACATGGCTTTAGAGGAAAGTAAGATGTTACATCTGAAGCACATTGTCGAAAGAGTGTACGGACTTGTCACTTCCATATATGAGAGACGTGTCCTTTTGCATCATGCACAGAACTTTCCATGTCGGAATAATTTTGAATTACCCCACCTAAATATGCAGTTTTGAAACGATTGGCGGGGGTTCGATATAGGGGAACCACCAAATTCCTGATTGAACACTGCCTAAATCATAACAAACAACTGCGGGGGAGGCAAAGGGCCATATAATCTGAGACTTTAGCCAGATTAGAACACTATGAGAATCGCTTGCCCAGACGACAACCAGACTGCCAGAGTTAAGACTAGAAACAAGATTCATAAATCGGACCGAACCATTAAGTGAGACATTTTTGAGGACTTAAGAGCCCAGGAAAAGAAAACAAAAAAAACTCATTTTCATTAGGAAAACCGGGATCTGAGGAAACTGAAAATACAGAGTCAAAAGGGGAACTTATTGTTAAAGTAACGATACGCGTAAAAGGCATCTGCTAGTGCCTTAACCTACTTCTCTTAGCAAACAGTCTGTGAGCCAAGATTGGCGTAAGTTGTACATTTTACATTCTATAATTTTCATTATTAACATGTGAACTATTATGTATATATTGCCATGTGAATATTAATATATGAAAATTGCTAGTGGATGTCCAAGTCATTTGAGGCTGCCAACCTCAGCATATAGAATGATGACTTCATGAACCACCACTGCTTTATTGATAGTTTCTTAAAGAGAACTAAAAGCACAGGTAGTCCCAAGTTCCATATGGAGCTGGATGGAAAGATGAAAGAACGGATGTACATTCTAATTATAATATTTACATTTACAAAGCAGTGTAAATGTCTATGTAAATATATTCATTTAAAAAAATTATAAAAGTTTTCAAGCTTTTCAACCGGTGTAGATGTAACTGAAACATATTCAAACTATATTGTGAACATTTTTCAACCAGTGTAGATGTAAATGTAAACACATTCTATTTATACTATTAACCTTTTCATTTGAATGTAAAGTAAATATAAAGCTATTCAATTTAAATGTAAAGAAAGTTTTCTCTCGAAGGATTAAGCTTAATTCTCAGCGAGGGTAAAGTATGGGGTAGATGGGATGGGGGAATATGAAGAAGGGGACACATAACTATGTGTCGGGAAACTCAATACTCAGAGGGTATTTGTTTCCCTTCTTTTACCATACTAGTTGGTGGTACTGTAGCGTGATGTAAACACATGCCTTGTTATGATAGAAAGAAGGGGAAAAGTGGCAACCAATCAGAAACCGCGAAGTTCGTATGTTGACGAACCAATTTTATAATGGCGATCTGCAGAGGAACGTTTAGCGTGTTAGTATACAATGGATTCGTGCGTCGTACAAGTAAATAGAGCGACAGAAAGTAATGACAGTGATTTCGTTTTTTGTTTTGAGGGATAAAACCAGCTATATTCAATCCAAAGGAGTAGTTGCTGTGTGCATTACTTGTGGAGAAAATTGAAGGTAAAGGCGCCAGCATGATGAAATTTCTATGTCGATCAACTTCGGAAATTAATAATAAATCGAAGACAAAACCAATTAAGGACAACCATATATATAAATAAAGCTAACGATCGTACAAATAAAAGCAGACATAGATGACAGTGATCCATAATCTCGTTGAACAGAACGAGCACGTTTCGCTCGTTCTGCTGAGCACAGATTCCCCATATCAGCGAGAAAAACTAAAATTAAGAATGTAGTTTGCACTGCGCCCTCTCATACGTCCGCGCTCAGCCTATAAAAGCAAGCTGAGATTTTTTCAAAATTGTACAGAGCGCAAAATAAAATGAGAAGATGGACAGACTGCAGGAGGTTAAGATAGCAGCGTGCCTGGAAAGCTTGTTTCTCCATCTGTATGCTGGGAAGTTCAAATCATCACCGATTCCTCAGTCCAGTTTGAACTTCTGAACCATCCTAAGAGGGTATGTAAGTTTATAACTACATGTTGTAAAAAAATTCAATTAATTACAGGTTAAATAAGTTCTGTGTTTGTGAGGACTAAATTGGAATTAATTTGTGGATGACGAAACGAACACGATACTTACCAGGGTTAAGCCGGAATGGAAACTCAGGAGTGTTCAAAAGCTTATAATCAATAAGAATACTTTTATACTTGACTGCAGGCTACTATAACTGTAGAAGGCGACTGCAGCATCATGATTTTGCACTAACAGTTTACTTTATTTATTTATGAAAATGTATTACAGTTAGAAACATGTCATACCTATGTTATGCTGCCAATAGAACAGATCCATGTGTCATACATACACATGCATACTCTGAACACTCTCACTCACTGACACGTTTTCTTATGCGCCATTACTACCGAAGGTTAGCCACATGTCACACTTTGTTCCGGGTTACTGTTCTGGTTTGGAACAGCGGGATCTCAAACTGAAATCCACTCGTGACTCACTTCAGCAATAAGGAGCACCTCGGTGTGATTCTGTTCATGTACTAGGGTCCATTAGGTGTTGGTTAGCCTAGTGCAGAGTCAATAACCAACTGCTGTGAATATTACTTGTGTAGACCAGAAGAGCTGTACCAGAACACTGAAGCTGAGTAAAATATATGTGAATATTCACCAGCCATTCTGAGCGGTCCAAAGTAACAATCAAAAGAAATATATAAGTGTTATGATGATAAACTGTTCTAAGTCAAGATTCAAGACAAGTGACATTTTAGTTTAATGGAAATTTGAAAGCACATTCTGTTTAATTTGAAGATTCCAGCAAGGACTTTTTATTAATAAATTATTTCAACTCTACTTTTGAATAACTTTGAAATTAATCTTTTATTCATCCAATATCATCTTTTTATCATTCATATTTGCACAAGAAGAAAACCAAAGATAGATGTACGTAATAAATGATTCAGTAATTGTAATCCTTTGACTTATCAATTTTATATTGTTGCATTTTGAGTTTTACTGAATTGTTGATTACCATAGTGTGCATTACCTTTGGAGAAAATTGAAGGTAAAGGCGCCAGCATTATGAAATTTCTATGTCGAAAATTACATAGCAAAGGTGGCATCTTAAGCTCTAACTTTTATCTAATTACTATCTGATGTAGAGACCTTCACAGCCGTGAATATCCTGTGATTCCAGTGCTCTTTTCTGACACTGGAACTACATTCTTGTCAGACATAATTCTTTTTCTGTTCTATCAATAGTTTCTACTGACAACTATATTTATAAAAACCTTTCGCTACAGGTAGCAGTTGAGGTTACTATCTCTGGAACAAGAATGGTACAAGTGGCCTGAAGTCGAAGCTAGATAACATCATTAGACGGGGCTTAAAGACAAGGGACCAACTTCGAAGACACCCTGACACTTCTGGAAACGTGCTGCGCCCTACAATCTTGACCTGTGATCAGCGATCCAGTCTACCAAGAACCAAAACATCAGAAGGAGCAGAACCGTCACTAACAGCTAAGTAACACATAAAAGCTGCCAAGTGACTTCCTTTACAAACTACCATTACATCACACAGTGATGATAATTTTTCTGATAAATAATTATTCATTTTTTAAAACCCTGTTAAAACCTAAGTGATTATTAAATTTGTTATTTGTAAATATACAAATTTAACGTCGATTTAATCATTTTGAATGTACTGCATGTTTGTCTCAGACAATTTACTAAATTAACTCTAAACAAAGCTATACCAGAATAAGAAGAATCCCACTGAGTAAATCAGGGTGGGGGCTTGAACGAGCTGAAATTAATAATTGCTTAATTCTTCATAAAAGGCGGCGGATCAGATATAAGTTAACAATTGCCCTGCACTAAGCAGCATTGTTCTTGACTTCTGAAAATATCTTGTGAATCTACCTGGAGATAGAAGCATCATTATCCTTCTATCTACAACTCTGCCAAGAGTAATCTTGTGCGAAGGTAGACACCTTTGAAGACCCATATTAGATACTCTTGAATTTTGGCCACTGTTGGACCACTACTGCAAAGCAGGGGAGAAAAGTCCGTGACACCGTTGATTCCATTAAATTCGTGTGGTGAATATTATTTCGTTAATATGTTTATTTACTTTTCATCTTATTCAAGAGGATTAAGAACACAAATAAATTAACAAAATAACATTCACCGTATGAATTCAATGCAAAAAAGTATGTGAATCATATTAAACTTTAAAAACCAATAAATACAAAACAGATATATTAAATGGATTGTATGTACAATAAATGATATGGAGAAAGATACAATAAACCATACTGAATCCCACAACCTATCATAACACCAATGGGTAATGGGAGATATTTTTTAAAAGAAGGGAAACGGGTACTTCATATACACTATAGGCATTATGAAACACTATATCGGTAATGTTTCATAATCCAGATATACCAGGTTCGAAATCTGCGGCAGGCGGTTTGGTAGCAGATCGCTTTGTGTGGATTTTTAACAATGGTATAAGCGCCGTACCGTTCAGAAAGCAATGGCAAACTACTGAATGAAAAAAAAATTGCCTAGAAAAATCACAAACAGCCAATAAAAGCTGGGGTTGATTGCCACGTCCTATAAAGGATAAGCAACTAACTTTTATACCGGTAATAAAAAGTGCCAGAAACTGAAGCCTGGAAGAAACAACACCAAGAAAAACTACAAATGTAATGTGCTATATAGAATAAAGTACACTATACACATAAATTATAACCCATATGAAGTTGAATCCCGGATATTTCAAGCACGAGAAATGTCTCATATTTCTTGGGCATGGACCACAAACAACAACTTCCCTCATACAGTCGATCTTTCGTTCGTTCTCTCTCTCGCTCTCTATCTCTCTCTCTCTCTGTCTTGTTTAAGTAACAACTTCTACACTTCATGTTTGTTTGCTAAAAACTAGGGAATGTTTTAATCTGTATTTAAGCACCAATGTTTTAATCTGTATTTAAGCATCAATGTTTTTCTTGTTTACATTTTAAAAAGAAATATTGTGTCTAGAAACCATGCACGTTAGTCCAGCACGCTTACCGCACTAAATATGCTTAATATTTACCACGAGTTCAAAGTACAATCGTAGAAGGGAGTAACGTTAATGGTCTATGGCCCTTTAGTTCCAAGTACTTTACATTTCGTATTTGTCCACGAAGAATGTCCCCGCTACAAACTTTGAAGTTAGGAAGCTATTTATTATCAGACAGTCATAAGTCAAAAAGAGATTAGTTACATGCGGATCTTTATTGTGGCAAACCAAACAGCAACTGACATGTGTTTACATTTACAACTTCAATTTATATGGTAACAATTCAATGAAAGTTCCGAGTCCCGAATACTTATAGCTTATCTCTGGCAAGCGTCATTAAGACCAGATATCGTGCATTCAGAAAGTGAGCCCAATACAAATGAAAAAAAAAATGCTATCGACAGAACACTGTTTGTTGTACAGAAAAAAAAAATAACTCCATTTTATAAAAATGACACGGATAGGAAGAGTTAACAAGTACAGAGAAACCCCCGAATATTTGAGGTATTCCAGGTCATAACTTCAGCTTTTAGCTGCCTGGTTCCACAATCACCGATTCATATGTGGAGAACTTAATATTGACAACTTATCACTTCTTAGCTAACAAACTCAGCATGAATCTGCTTCTCATATTGGCAGCGCTGTGTGTGTTTTTCCTGTTTGGTGACTGCCGTAAGTATTTGTCTCAAGTATTATCAGTGTGCATATCTGAATTCACTTACGCCAGTTAAATACAAACACTTATTCAGATCTCATATATGTTTACACTGCAAGTTGAAAACAGTTTGTTCTAAATAATTTTTATATTTTCGAAGTAAATGAAGGTAATCTTAATTCTGCCATAAAGTTTGCTGCAAAATGTTCATATTTTGTCTTAATAAATATTTAAATTTTCGACACGATTTTATTCATGACACACATTCACACGTCATATGTGTGTGTGTTTTCTTTTTTAAATACGCGCATGCATGCCTACCACACACACACACACGCGCGCACACACACACACACACAAACACATACACATCACTTAGCTTACAATTCAACCACATTTCTTTTTAATTCATACAGCGCGTACTATGAAACCTAAATTGTGTTTAAAGGAAAGAAGAAATATTTCTGTATTACTCATCAAGAAGCTTGGACCACCATTGCTGTTTGCCTCCTAGTAGGAAGCATGTACAAAAGCAGTTCATGTGGTTTAGTGGAAGACGTGGTTTATGTAGTAACTTGCTTTACATTATGAAGTTGCCAGCCACATGAAGTACATTACTGTAAACACCTTTTGTTGATTCCTTGTTTCCTTAGTGGTCCACGGAAACCACACAGGCTATATTTTATTTACATTTTTATCAGTGGCGTATTTGGGAAGTTTTCATTCCGGGGCTATTCGAGTGGGAGGCACCTACTCGGCGGCTCAGTCATAGAACGCCCGTCCTCCTTTCTCTGATAATCAATTTTGTTATTTTACTTTGCAAATAATCCCCATACTTATAATTGCCAGAGTGATACGTCCTTTAACGAAGAATGAAAAAATCCCGCCAACCTTTCTGGGAAAATATGGAAAAGTCGCGCATTGCATTGTGAAAGCTAAATTTAACACCGATTAAAAGAACATGCATGTCTTGAAATCTTTTCATGGTGCATTTTCGGGAAACTACGGAAGCGGCGCTAATTGCACCGTGAAAGCTAAAGTGAAAACCCATTAAAAGAATACGCAAACCTGTCATTTTCTTTTCATAGTGCATTGACCAGTGAACATAAATCATGACTGATTTGACTACAAAGATCAAATGAACTTTAAATGTAATGGAAAGGAAGGAAATGAACACATGAGAATGAGTGCAAAAAGAAAGAAAGTACAGCATAATTATTTCCTGTCATGTTTGGCGGGTTACTTGCTCATATTGAGTATATTGTTTAAAGGCAAATAAAAGAAACATGTACTATAACGTTTATAAGAGCAACAGAAAACACTTTGGAGCATCCCGGCACATATTCGGAATAAAAATTAGGGGCGCTGAAACTCGGATGCCATCTTCGAACTATGCATTAATATCAATATCTGCAGCGCTTCGATTTCATACCGAAACTTTCATGAATATCGTTAATCTCTTAAATTATCATACTTTTCCCTGTAGTTTTTTTAAAAAACCAGTTAGTCTTTGATTAACTCTTTAACCCCCAAGAGCCAGTATACTGTACTTATTCCAGTGAAAACCCGCTAGCTAGCTTTGGTAACTGTCATTTTATTCGAGAACTGTATAAGATAGGAAAACGTTCTTCTCTTTGAAGTGAAGTTAACATTCTGTAAAATATCATTTAGTTTGAATTGTCCACCTCTTTGTAGATGACATTACAGGAAGCAGATCGTGCGACAGAGAGAAAATATACATATAGGCTGCAATTATTCCACATTCCAAATTATCAGAAACCTGAAAAAAATACATGATTTTTATCAATTTAGATTTTTATAGAGCTCAGTGTTTCTAAAGTAGATCTTTACAACTCCTGTGTTGCCTACTGATGCTCTAAATGTGTTGCCCATTATAACCTAACAAGTTCTCTTGAAGACAAATATTTTATTGGTGTGATAATGATGTTTTGTGTCCATTCTCATGGTTAATGTTATACATGTTCTAAGAATAAAACACTGAACACATTTTGATAAGTTAATTTCCAAAGAGCGTTTTCCGGTTCTAGAAAATACTACCATATCTTCCTTGATGTTGCCGTGTGCAAGCACATTGGTTTCTTGTGGCAAGCCAGCCGTAGAGCCGGTCAGCTTCCGTATCGTTGGTGGACAAGAAGCGCAGCCTGGAGCGTGGCCTTGGATGGTAGGGTAGTTTGCAATTACGATACTTCTTATTGTTGTTGTTCTGTGTATTATGATTATTAATCTTGTAACTAAACCAGGAATAGTCACTTCTATGACCTGAAGCTCTCGATGCCATCTACGGTACACGGGAAAACGTGATGATACCGAGAAGTTGTTGAGAACAACACCGTATATAAATGAAATAGAGGGAAAATACATAAATGTCGGTCAACTCGTTATAATATAGGCCCAATCGGGGCGACAGGTGCTAGGGTATTTGGCACCTTAGGCAAAAAATGTTCGTTAGGCGCCATAGGTAAGCCGCTCATCTGGCGCCCATAGTATATATATATATATATATATATATATATATATATATATATATATATATATATATATATATATATATATATATATATATATACTCGTATATACAGGCATACCTCACTCTTTCGACAGGTTAGGGACCAGAGCACTGACGAAAGTCGAAAATCGACGAAAGTCGAAGCATAGCCTTTATTTAGCTTGCAAATGCATTAGGGCCACCAAAAAACGTAAATAACTAACTATATAACAATTGCGAATGCGTGCAACACCTAAATAAACAGAAATAAACGTAAGAATACAGAACATACAGTAAGAAATAAAAATACGTAAATAACATCTTAGCTTAAAATCATTCTTGAGCAAGTAGACGATGAATATATGCAGTATGTACATTTTTGAATGTTGGTGATTTAGGGGGATTCTAGATTTATAAAATCAGATGGAGAAAATTGAGGAGGCTCACCTTCAGAACTGGAGGAACTCAATCTAATTCTTTTAGGAGATAGGGACTTTGAAGGAGATCTAACAGGGGCTGGGGCTGATGTTAATGGCTCGGAATCAGAAGGGTTAGGGGGACGAGTGACTGAAGTTGGTTGTCGCGGTTGCGTCTTGAAAAAGGAGAGCACTGACGTTTACCTCATTGATGTCTTCTTCCTTTCCCTAAGAAGTTCTCTGTAACAGGCTATTTGGTGTTCTAACCCGCTATTTACTTTTGAACTTCTGTCGAAATTCGGATCCACCCTGTCCCATTATGCAATTGCGTCCTCTACTTATGGTTTTTTTTTAACTTTGTCACTTCACTTAGGACCCATTATGAATATTATTAAAACACAAAAATAAGTAGTATAGGGTCTTACCACAAAAAAGTACAGTATGAATACTGTACACGTGCCTTATAATCACGATATGAACACTGCCATTAGACTGTTATCACAAAAATAACTATGAACTGTTTATAGCATAATCACCAAAAAAAATATATTATGAATAGTTTGGTTATTTTAATCACAAAAATAAGCAGTATTGATCTGTTTAATCACAAATATAACAGATTCAATGCGGACACCTTCAAAAACAGTGCGCACGAACGGTTTCTATTCAAAGACTGAACGACGACAGAAACAAGATGACGCGCAGTTGTGACGAAATGCGACGAAAGAGCGAAGCGAGCGGCGAAATTTGGAAACGTGGTTATAATTGAAAACCGATGAAAGAGCGAAGCGACGAAACTCGAAGCGACGAAAGTCGAGGTATGCCTGTATATATATATAATGACGAGTCAGTCTTCGATCATTACATTTTCCTATGTCATCCTTTATCTTTTTCTGTGCCCTTCCTTTCCCTTATTCTCACTCGCACCTTGACGTTGTTTTCGCATTCAAAACTCAAGGTTTTCTTATCACATCTTGTTCTCATTTGCCGCTCCTTTAATTCTGCCTGAGTGGGTTACTTGTTTTTGAAGTACGTTGACTTATGTTTGTGCAGAGCGAACTTGCCACATTGATTTTTTGCTTATCGCCGTCTTCAGACGGAGTAAGAATCTACACGGAGCGACATTCCTATTGCTAACCCAGACTTTTTGTCTGGGAAGATCCACAAACCATGTTGATTATAGGATCCAAAATGAATGGACAGACGGTATTGGGAGATAAGTTCTCAGTTCGCACAAGATGTGTCGAAAGACGTCAATCTGGTTAAAGATTAAGACACGGACAGTAAGATAACAAATGTGATTTTGGAGCACGGAAAGATACGTAATCGCTTCCGCCCAGACCTTATTGTAATAAACAATTACACGAAAATAGCATCTGGGAGGCGATTATAATGTTAGATCTGTGAAGTAGTGAGCCTGTAAACATGACAGGTGAAACGGAAGAAGCGAGACCTTATATGGTCATGGAAGACACGCAGATGGAGTTTGATAAATGACACGTAAAGAAACATCTTGTGTGTCATGCAGAATGTTCAACAGATGAGGGAAGTGGGGAAAAAATACCATTACCGATATCAGACACTATTTCATGGTTGGTTTGGCATGAAAATGCTAAAAAGCTTCTGACTGGAGTTTTTTTTTTTTAACGAAACAACATGGGCGGGCGAGTAAAAATGTCCCTTACATTCTACAACATTATCAGATTACTTCACTGCATTTCCATCTCGTCAAGAAGAAAAAAATTCAGACAGCTAGGATAACATATAAACCAAACAAACAAAAGATATGTAATATATAAATGTCACAAGATGGATTTTTGGGGCAACCTCTTTCCGATCTCTCTTTCACTAAGGCAGTAATCAGTTACATTTTTGTACTGATTTTATTTTCATGATTTTCCATGGCGGCACCGTTTTCTTTCTGTTTGCTATGTAGCAGAGCGTTTGTTTATTCAAATATTTGACACTCCTTGATGATAAACACACCCCGTTTGCAAGGCGCGGCCGAGGAAATATCGAACGTCAGGCAAGTTAGTATTTCTTGTGTACCGAAGCTTGGCCGCTACAGATTAGCCCTACAATCGCCAGCGTGTTTGCTTGAATCGCCGATAAAGGCCAGAGCGCGGGACAGATAACGAGACTACCAGTCAGCGAATAGATTACTTTCTGATAAAGTAATAAAATTTGTTATATCTGAAACACATTTGTCGTATGAGTTTACAGATGTTTTGGTGGGTTCGCCTGCCAGGGCATCGAATATTTTCATACCATAAACGGAAGACTTGACCTCTACATTATGTTCAAAATTTTTCCATGTCAGGAATATTTTGATGAATCTTTTCTGTTAAACAATTCAATTATTTTCAAACTGTTAAAACTTAAGTGATTATAAAAATTTGTTATTTGCAAACTTACAAACTTAACTTCGGTTTAATCATTTTAAATGTACTGCATGTTTGTCTCAGTCAATTTACTACACACACTCTCTAAACTGAGCTATAGCAGAATAATAAGAATTCCACTGAGTAAATCAGAGGTGGGTGCTTGAACGAGCTAAGATTAATCATTGCTTAATTCTTCACAAAAGTTGTCGGCAGATTCTAGGATTAACGTGCTCAACCAATGCAGCATTGTCTTCGCTTATTTGAATATCCGTTTGTGACTTACGTAAATATAGCCTCAGTAATCCTACAGAAGTCCGACGACCTTTGCTTCCTCAGTTAGCGTTTATGTTTTGCAAAGGCAAAACCAAGCAATTTGCTGTCTGTTGACTCACTTTTGAAGCCACTCCTGTTTTTCCTGCCTTTTTTGCGCTAACGAGTTGTTTACATATTTTCGCAACATGCCAGATAACAGGGGAGCGAACCGGTCTGTTTACCTGAATTCTCACGCGAGCGGATCTGTCAATCATCGGATAATGACAGAAAGCACGTGGTAAAAAAGATCAGACTAGGTAGCAATTCAAGGGCGATAATAATACTTCCCGATCACCTTTGATGTCCACATTTTCAGGGGACTTAAATATTTTATCTACGGCAGGGGGAGGAAATCTAAGAAGGCCCGTCCACACGGTGTGCCTTCTGATGTCGTTCGGCATCGCGGGTAGATCGAACCGTAGAATCCTTTATCTCGGAAGTCAAGCTCGTTGAGTTTCCCTGCAACGCCGAAGGTGTGAATTGTAACATCTTTTAGAGATATTACCCTAAATCTGTATATATACTGCCTTCTCTCCAAGTCAGTTATCACATCTCTCAGGAAATTTTGGATAGTCTAAACGCGTACGCTAGAACGTATGTGAAATAGTGCGTTAATAGCCTTCGTGGGGACTATTCTGTTTTTCTGGTAATAATATAAGTTAAGCTTGAGTGTTAAATGTGTTAAAAGTTTTACCATTTTATTCGTTGCTATTCCCTAGCGTTAAGACTAGCGAAATAGCAAACACGTAGATATTCTCTTACCAGTGGTTCAGTAATGTAAAATCCATCAACCATTTTTTACACCAAAAGATATGGTTTAGCTGGCTTAAGTATAATGCTATGAGAGTCGGATAAAGTGACAGAGTAGGATGCGCATTATATTTCTTTGTGTTTAAACTTTTTAAAATGACTATTGTTAATATAATGTGTCAAAACGATAGACGCCGACAATCAACTAGCTATTAATGACAGGCGATATTTGTTAAGGGCGCGTAGCTATAATTAAATTTTAACTGACATTGTGCGCTGAGTGTTTTACCGGGTCGGAGGGGGAAAGGCGGCAGGCTTTTACCAAACCCGTACTCGTTAAGCGACGCGCGATAGTATAGGCTAAGATACTGTGTGCCTTGTAGTTTAATTAAGTGACGGAGAGGATAAGAGATCATACCTTACGCTTGATAGCATAGGATATTGTCATTTTGGTTAAATGTTTTGTTTTCTTCCTAATATAGTGCTTGATCAAAACCCAGCGGCCAGCGGTTCCTATTGTGGTCTTTTCCTCAATTACTGAAAGAATAATAGTTGTCGTTTTCCTTGGCGTTTGTCCCCGTACGGATGTGAACAGGAATTGCCAAGGCGACACACTAACATTTTTTAATTGTAAATTTGAGTAACAGGACTTTCAAAATACCCAAATTTTTTCCATTCAATGTTATCAGCCCGTTGCGGCAAAATACATAACATTTTTCCCGACTTCTGACAGTCCTTTACCCAAGTGGATTTTATCCAGGAGAACACGCTGTTTCATAATCGGCATTCACCCAGAGCAAGCCTATAGGATTATCATCATCACCATAATTAACAAGTTTTTTTTAGCAACCATATGTTTTCCTGCTGTTTACTGGGAATGCCATATCTCAGAGAGTTCCGGCATTAACTATTCCAGGTGACAATTGTGTATCCAGAAACCTACCACCAAATTAGGCGTTCCCCGTGTAAAATTTACTTATTGCTGGAGGAACTGGGACCCGATTCGGATGATACCAGCTACTGGACTTTAAATGCAAATTCATTTATTATTCGTCCAAAACATTGTTTCACTAGATTAGGTAAGGAGCGAATGAGTGGCCACGTATAAAAGAGAGAGAGAGAGAGAGAAATATTTTCTTTTGTTACAGGAAACATTGTACCTGCAAACTTCTGTGTTTTTTAACTATTGTTAATTTTTTTACTGGATAGCATTTTAGTGGGAAATTGTTCTTTTCTTTACTGTCTATTCTATACTCTAGTGTTAACCTTTGACCTTTTGGGTTATTAACTTCCTTTGTTATCTTTTTCGTCAACAAGGGAAAGGGCACTTATTGGGTTATTTTCCTATGTCTGTAAACATGATTATATTGATTTATATATGTTTGATGTAAAGTTTAAGTGATAATAAACTAAACAAAACTTAATTTAGTGTGTCGGTCAGACCCATATCCATTTACCATAGTTTTCACGTTTGTGTGTCTTGTTGTCACATAATTGTGTGTGTGGGTGTCGCATAGAGATTTATGATCAATAAATTTTCAATATTCTTTTCTTTTTCTACCCGTGTCCTCTACTTTATTATCGCTCTTTTATCCTTTTCATGTTTTTCGCATTCGTTCGATTGCGAAATAATATTACTTTCCCATTCTGACTTTGCCGTTTCTTTTCTCATACTAGTAACGCATTTATTGCGTAATATGTCAGTCCCTGGATGTGAACGAAATAGTGTGAGAATTCGTCTAGTCAGACATAGAGAGCAGACATTTGTCTACATTTTCATCTGACACGAGTTTTCTTCGGCTACGTTTCTCGGAGTAAGGTGTGAAGACGCGTTTTGGCAGTTATGGCCAGCGTCTAAGTATGTGAAGTGTTAAGAGGAGAGGGGAGACGGGGATTTTTGGAAATAGCGCGCATCCTTTGTCTGTTTAAGATATAAACCAGAGTTTTTTATTTCATTCACTCAGTACTCCGCAGTCAAGACTAGAACGATCTAGTGTTCGATTCCTAAAGATCTCTGTTGATAGGAGCATCATTTAGTTGGTCGATTGCCACCTAGCTTTCGATTCCTAAAATCTCTGTTAATAGAAGCATCATTTAGTTGGTCGAAGTGAATTTAGTTCTTAGTAGTTCTGTGTTGAGGTAAATATATTATATATATATATATATTGACTAGTAGTGTTGAGTAATTCAGTGATAATCGCTTATTTCATTTCACTAGCTAGATTTCTGTGCAGAAGAAATTAAATTTATAAGTCTGTTATATTCTCTAGATGACGTGTTTCAGTGGATAGCAAAATAAATTATAATTTCTAGCTTAAACTCATGCAGCTATAAATAAATTTAATTTAATTGCTAGTAATTAGTCGAGAATATTTTAAACTAACTTATAACTGCACTGATTCATCATTGAGTATTGACGAAATACGTATGTATTTCTAATTCATGATGATTGATTTTATGATTAACTTATTTCACGGGAGGTTTAAACGATAAGACAAGCTCTACGCTTGCAGTTTATAATGTAAGTTATAACCGAGGAATAGTATGTATAAGTATTTTATATGTTTGTTACGTGCAGTCTTTGATATCTTACAATATAATACATTTGTATGCTTGTTATGTTCGCAAATATTTTGTAAACAAAATAGATACTTTTTGTGCTTAAGGAAAAGTCATTATTGAGTTACTTCCCTTGAAAGGAGTGTCGTCACTTTCGATCGAACTCCGCGGATGAATCCAGTTTTACTGCGATTTATTCTTTGTTTGGGTAGAAATAGGTTGTTCTTGCTTCAGTGTATCTATGGCCTGAATTTATGTGTATTGTTTGTCTGGGTAGGACGAGTCTGTCTTATACCTGAATATCTTTGCATGTCTAAGTCGAACTATATGGTCTTTTGCCTCTAGAAAGGTCAAAGGGCTGTTCGGCGGATGTGTCGCTAGAGAGGTGTGATTTGGCTTCGCCCTGATGGGGCTGTGATTTTTGTGTAGCGGCTTGTCGCCGGAAAAAGTGATCTCAGTATTTATGGGGAAAGTGATAGTCGTCTAGACCTATCGTGTATGCTTTACCCCAGTGTTTATTCTTATTGCCAAGGAATGGCAGAATCATATTTCTGATACCAAGGTAACAAAAGATACTTCTTATGAACTCTTGCTAAGCCACCGTTTCTCGATAGACACGATTTGTACGTCTGAGGAAATATTTAACTAGATGAAAACGACATTCATTCCTAGCAGCACTATATCTTGTATGATGAAGTCAATTGTATCATGATAGAATCTACAGAGCAATGAGAACATTTAATGAATGACTAACTTTAATACAGATTCATTATCTGTATCCAAACGTGAGTGACAGCTCACGAGAGAAGCCATCTTGTATCCAAATATTTTGTGACTTTCAAGAAGAGAAAGGGATGCCCCGTATTATCGCTTGATGAGTCCAGAGATCACTGCTACACATAAGAACCCATTACCAGCGGTTCGATATGATTATATGAAAAATATGTGCTGAACATTATTTTAAGGAATCTTCGCTAGACGAGGTTAGGTCTAGAAGCCATCTTGAATATTGTTTATAATCTGACGTGCTTTGTCAGTAAACTCAGATGATATATATATATGGGCAATACTGAGTGCTTGTCTACTGACAGTCCATTATGCTATTATTCTACATGAGTGCCCATGTATCATTGCAAGTCCATTTATCCACTGTACCATGATGTATTATGCCAACCTGTGATTTGTCACTATCCGTGCTGTCGAGTGTGTACGTCCAATTAAACTGTAGCAAAGGTACACAGTCGTTGGTGTCGATGACTTCCAGCCATACATGAGTGTGAGAAAAAGACCATTTGTCAACACCACGAACTCTTCTTATCATTCGCATATTATACTCACAATCTATGTCTACACACCACTGCGTAGGTCGAGTTGACATTCCATACTCAAACCACGAGCAACACAACAACACAGCATTTAGCTCTGGTGATGTTCTAGTGGGCTTATATTTATCAACTGATGATGATGAGCAAAAGAGAGTTATCAACTAGAGAGAGAGACTTATCAATGTTGTTTTCTCTTTATTCAGTGAAACTGGGGTAGCCCAACTTTACCAACGGTTTTAGTACAGAGAAATATCTGTGAAGAACAAAAACATTTTTTTCTTAAAAACTTGGGTGTATAAAGTAAAACCTGTCTAGCATTGCGCTGGCATCCAGAACGACCGAGTACCCATTATATGAACTTTAAGATTAAATGAAGTAACGGGCCCATCGAGCCGAATTTAATTCTTCCTGAGAAAAACCTCAAGTACATTTTCAGCCCTTGTGGCAAGTAAAATATTCCTATCAGTAACATTCCGACGGAGTTCTGACTAGTTGTGGTGTGACCAAATAAAGTCCTATACTGAGAGAAGGCGCCAACCTGACATTCTTAGTTACTAGAAATTTAAGCTATTGACGCTTTGCTCGCTGTTAACGTTCGTGCCTGTACAATTTTAATGTGACAGAACCAGATATCCTAAAATAAGAATAACCAAGGAAGCGTTCCCTGAAGTAGTGAATTCAACCTATCTTTGTGGAGCTGGGGTTCCCTTGGCCAAGACTACCTTGGAGATTCTGTATGTGCATGTCCTAAAAATTGTGTTTCCAGAGGTTGCTACCAAAGCTGTAAGTACGAATGCAAGCTAGTGATCACGGCTGACTGAATAGAGTGAATGCAGGACTGAGTGATTCCTTTATTATTGTATTTTTGCACCCATTTTGCTGTCTTAAATTTCTTTATGCAAGTTTTTTTGTTGCTAACAATATTTTCCTTAGGATAGATTAGAGTATCTAAGTCTGTTCCTATTTTTAAAAGGGAAATCTTAGACTAAAGCATATGTATCCGTGATTCTTTGGGGCTATCACTTTTCTTCTAACAGGACTGTGGGCTATACATCGTGGGAAAAGATCATACCAATGGGTCTATCATTCTTGTAGCAATTCATTGACTTTATGACTATTTGTATATGTTTGATATAATTTTATGTGTTGTGATGGAATTTTATTATGATAATTAAAATTCACTTGAACTTATTCCAGTTCGTTCCCAAATTATCTATATTTCCAGTGTCATAGTTTCACGTCTGTGTGTCTATTGTAGTCACTTGTGTGTGTATGTGAGGGATATATATATATATATATATATATATATATATATATATATATATATATATATATATATATATATATATATATATATATATATATATATATATATATATATATAATACTAGAAGGTCTGACAAATCTTAATCTGTTGTAGATGATAGGCTGACTGAGAGAAATTGTCTCGAGGGTCAGAGACCGACTCTAATATATTTCCTCCATCTCACTCGTGAAATCTATTTCTATTTTATCATCTCCCACTGAGCTATCATTCGTTTCTATTGCTATTCAGAAGGGACCAAACCAAGTCTTAATTCACCTATCACAAATCTACGACAGTGGGTGTTTAGTAAACTTATAATTATACTTATAGGGAGGTTCGACAGATCGTCTTCTTCTAAAGATAGTCGTATAGATAGGCTGGACTAGAGAAACCACTCATTCCAGAGACGGATCTTCACCTTAATCTATTCACTCGTGGAATCTATTCTAACACCTTTCTTTCTCCTATACCCCCAACTTCTACTCTACTCAGACGGGACCGAATAAATCTCTATACCTATCGAAAAATATACGACACCTGAAACACTCCATTGAGATAGAAGTGTCATTACCCTTCTATTTACAAATCTGCCAAGAGATACCCTTGAAACCCAAATTAGATACTCTTGAATTTTGGCCACTGTTGGACCACTACTCCAAAGCAGGGGTGGTAATACCGTCACAATAAATAAAACAGAAATTGGTAAATAATCAGTTTTACAAATTGATGGTACTCTGGAAACACAGGACGTTTCGAGGTTCACCCTTCGTTAGCCACAGTTCAAACAGGTGACAAAGACAAGAAATATAGACAGGTCAAGAGAAAAAGACAATTGGCATTGCAAACAGGTAGAAAAAATGATGAATAAATGGAACAACAATATGATGAGTGACACAGATGAAAAGATGAAAAAATAAACATGACAGATAATGAAAGGAAAAAGTATAAGGAATAAGTAAAAGTGCGGAACAAGAAAGAAAGAATTTCAACTCAAATGATTCAACTGACAACAAAAAATGCAAAGGAGAAAATGAAATAACAAATCAAATAAATTGTCATGGTTTAAATTGGGACGAAAATAGTTAGCTGAAGTAGTCGGGCTGCGAAGCTAAGTTAAAAAAAAAAGTGACTTACTAACTATCAACATAGCAGCATAAAATACGTAAATAAGATACGAAATAAAATATCCACCAAAAAAGAAAGACAGATCATGAAAAAGAGAGGGATGAAATAAGAAGTTACTGAAATAATGCAAAGCCACTGAATAACAGAATTAAAGAAAAATGATGTTGGACAATCAAGTCATTAGGAGAAAGTCAACCCGTTTAGGAAATGAGACGATTCTCAAAAAAAAAGCGAGTTCTGCCATCATCATAAAAGGAGTGGATCACTGTCACTTAGATGTCGCAATTATCAGAATGGGCAGGTCTATTAACTGAACAGCCACAGGTTTAGGAGTAAATAAATTAAGGGCTGCTGTAAATAGTGTAAGTAAATAAATTTAGGGGCAGCTGTACATAGTGTAAGTAAATAAATTAAGGGGCTTGTTACAGACTTTCAGGCTGTAACACTGGGTCTGATATGCTATTTCAATTCAGGTATTCAAACTCCATCTGTTCTGCCATCACGAAGTATCGTTATACTGTAACTTTGGGTTTATCTACGTGATTTCTATACTTGTTCTTAACAGTATGGATTTATTTCATGATTCTTACAAATGGTCGCATATAATATTAAAGGCGTTCGTTGCTTAATTTACTTTGTCCATTGTTATTGAGAGTTCTGTTTAATTCTTATATTTGACTTGGTCACGTGTTTAATTATGTTGACCCAAGACCGTAAAGGTAGTACCGATGAATAACAATGAAGGACACTTGAAGTACATCTCAACGGTAGCATTACTACGAACTTGATTAATTGAATAAAGCATTATCAGACGACTGACATCTCATTTTAATAACATAGTTCCAACAAACATTTTGTATGGAATTACACAGCACAGTTCATGCACATTAGAATTCAATCACAGAATCTAGGAATTACTAATGACCTAGTTCTTCAGTATTTTTAGTGACTATACTACCGGTCACAGTTAGTTTTTTCTATTCGAAGCTTTTGATTAGATTTCTAAGCCATACCTCTATATATTTCATTGATACAATTTCGCTTTACATTTTTATTTGTCGTATAAAGAAAGTTATTCATTTGGCTTCACACGCCATAACATCTGCCAGCTTTAATACCGTTACGTACCTTTTGTCCTTAAAAATTGCCTCCACTATTAGAGCGTTCGCTAGGCAGGTATTCTCGTTTATATCACATTATCGTGGATATAATTATATTTATATTTGAACACTGTGAACATGGCTTTCCAAAGCCTTCTTAAACATAGTCTGTAACGACTCTTCGTAAAGTGGTTAGACCACACTATTATAAACACATACGTCAAGCCCAAAGGCTACACAAAGACTCTCGTAACTAAGTCTAATGCTTCTTGAATCGTTATACGCGATCCACTTCATTTATTCATTCAGCAGAGGTGTTCCATGGTGCAATCATCCGAATCGAGCTCAAACCTAGATGCTTGCAAACCATGAGACAATCCTCAACATCGCTGCTGTAAATAGTGTAGGTAAATAAATTAAAAATAGTGCAAGTAAATAAATTAAGGGGCTGCTGTAAATACTGTAAGTAAATAAATTAAATAAGAGGATAAACGTCATTCGAGTTTTCACGAAGTCTGTCTGGCGAATGTCTGCCAGTTCACCAATATAGGAAATGCTACAATTTTTATAGATACTAACATAAATGAGATTCCTGGATTCGAACGTAAATGACTCTCTGAACAAAAAGGTATGAACCGAGTGAAGATATGCTGAACACAGAAACAATAAATTCCACTATGCACCTTTTTTTTTTTGTGGTTGTCATCCCTGATCTAGGACGATACTCTGATAAAAAGACTCAATGCCAAATATTTCTGGTTATTCACACAATAATGGACAGTGATTTAATTATTATAAATGATATACCATATTTTTACAGTTGCAGGAAAAAGCAAGATCAAACTAGTTCCTTCTCTTGTAAACCTTCTTATGTATATTAGTCAAATATGTATTCCAAATAAATCGGAGTGTCGCAGAGAGATTTATGATTAATAAATTTCTATATTTTTTCTCTATTCTACCCGTGTCTTCTACTTTATTATCGCTCTTTTATCCTTTTTCTTTTTTTCGCATTCGTTTGATTGTGAAAATATAACTATCCCATTCAAACCTCCGCCTGTCTCTTTTCTTATTTAGCAACGCATTTTTATTGCTGTTAAGCTAAGTTCTTGAGTAGACCGAATAGTGTGAAATTCGTTCTCGACAGACATATGATGGCAGACAAACGTCTAACATTTTCATCTGACACTAAGCTTCTACGGTTAAGTTTCTCGGTGATGGGTGTGAGAGGCGCCAACATGCATCGCTCGGGAATGACCAGAGGTAGCGGCAGGTGTTAGAACGAGCACTGGCAGTTTTATTGCCGGCGCCTGAGTTAATGTGAAATGTTAAGACGGGACGCTAATTTCGGGTTTTCGAGAATAGCGTGCGTCCTTTGTCTGTTTTCAGATATTATACCAGAGTAGTTTATACTTCATTCATTCAGTCCTCCTAAGTTGCAGTAGACGGATCGCTTCGTGCTAGAGAATAAGCTTGTATAGCGAAGTTCTTAGTCTTTCTCTACAATTTTTGCCGAGCTTTTAGAATACCGATATAAGTTAATAATTCTAGTTTCGGGGTGATCGCATGTAGTTCTGTTTGGAGGTAATATTATATATCTAGTAGTGTTGGGTGATTTAAGTGGTAAATCGCCTATTTTATTACACTAGTTAATTTCTGTGTAGAGAGATTAAATGATAATTCAGCTGTATTCTCTAAAGTTACTGCGTTACAGTGGAGAGCAAATAAATTATATTTCTAGCTAAACTCATTCGGCTATTAATAAATTTGATTAAACTGCTTATAACCAGTCAGAGAATAGTTTAATCATCTAAGTAAATGCACTGATGACTCATGAGTATTGACGAAATATATTTATATGTATTTCTAATTCATGATGATGGGTTTTATTTTAAGGACTATAATTTATTTCACGGAAGTTCATAATTTAAGTTGTAACCGAAGTGAATAACTATGTTATATTTTACGCGGGTAGAATAGGAATTTGAGTATGCTATATGATGTTTGTATCTGCATTTTTCTCCCTATTCAGTTCTGGGTCATAAACCCTATAAAACTTACCAGCGGCTTCCATTCCATATGAACTGAATATATTTTACAAAGAAAGAACATTCTAATTAACTTATAGGGCTTTCAAGGTGATTGTACGGTCTCGTGGTTTACACCCAGATAGAGACATAGCACCGGCCCAAAAGACTTATGAAGAATAAATGTTAACTGGACTATTAGAATATCCAGAGTTCTTGTTTTTTCCAAAGTTCATATACAGTCAGCCTGTGGTGGCGACTAAATCAAACAGTAACAGTACTTATATACCGACCACGTGTTGTGAAGAAGATTGATCCTGTAATAGAATTTGTTTACCTGACAATCGATGTATGATTGAAGAATTCCCGCTACTGTATCCTGTGACCAGTTGATTCCATAATTATTTCCTACCTGGACAAAATTTGAAATAACATTTAACAGCATCCTGCTTAAAATATAGTGAATTTAGCGCTTCCCAACATTTGATTAATTAGTCAGTTGGAGAAGATGGGGCTTGATTCATCAGACAATCAACAGCGGATGGGCTGCATGTTCCTTTAATCAATTTTCCAGAGGTGGTGAATGCAACCTGTAGGTAAGGTTGATTGTGTGTGTTGCTGTGATCACAGTTTGTCTGTCAGGGCGAGCGAAGTGCAGGATAAATAATTCTTTTATGTAATAACTCATTTAATAACTTTGTATTTCTTTATGCAAGTTTGTTGCTAAATGATTTTTTCCTCTTAGAATAGATTTAATATATTAACTCTGTTCTTAACCATAGAGGGAAATCTTAGACCATAGCGGATAGATCTGTCACTCTTTGGGGCTATAACTTTTCTTCTAACAGGATCGTGGCTATACAAAGAGGGAAAGGATTACTCCTATGAATCTATTATCCTCTTTGTAATTCATTGAACTTATGTGATTATTTATGTATTGTGGTGAATTTTCTTATGATAGAATAAAATTTACATAAACTTTATTCAAGTGTGTCGGTTCAGCTCGTCCCAAATATTCATATTCCATAGATATAGTTTCACGTCTGTACGTCTAACCGTTGTCACTTGTGTGTGCGGGTCTGTGAGTGGTTGATATAGAGTATATCTCTATAACTGAGTAATCTGTCTGACATACATTTTTCTGTTGTAGAGAGATAGGCTGAGCGAGAGATTTCTCGAGCTTCAGAGACAGACTTACTTATTATCCCACCATCTCACTCATGAAAATCTATTTCTATTATTATCTCTCACTGAGTCATCTCATGTTCTAGTATATTCAGAAGGGACCAATCTGAGTCTTAATTCACCTATCGCAAATCTACGACACGGAGAAAGAAAGATCTGGATTACTGTTTCCACAGGCATGTCGCAAGAAGCGACTAATATGAGGTTGTGCATAGGGCTGACAACCTAGACATGCAAAACAAAATTCAACTAGGCCACCACAAGAACAAATACAAGATGTGGTGCAGATTCCCAGATAAATATTAACGGACAAGTTTCTGCACCAGCTTTTATCTATATATATAAAACCAAATTTGATCTATGGCGTAAAAAAACCCTCTATAAATCTATCTGGAGCTGTCTATTTACCTGTTAGCCACATAACCAACCTATCTATCTATCTATCTATCTATCTATCTATCTATCTATCTATCTATCTATCTATCTATCTATCTATCTATCTATCTATCTATCTATCTATCTATCTATCTATCTATCTATCTATCTATCTATCTATCTATCTATCTATCTATCTATCTATCTATCTATCTATCTATCTATCTATTTACCAGAAATGTAAAGTTCAGATTTGTATAGGTCGATTATCATACAAAAGATATGTTACTGACTGGTATAGGTACCAACCAATGTTATGGACTTGTGTGTTGACGATCTGCTTATGTAGTATTGCCACTAACACGTAACAAGGCTTGCCTCGCTCCAGTACAGTGTTAAGTTGTCCAGGTCAGGTTGCCAACTATTGGGGCGCTGACAAGGGGGATGTTGACACTAACTCAGACACCATGTATGGCTGTAAATGTGTAGTACTGGAGATGTGGAGGTGTTGACATCATGTGTGAGTGTAGGATACAGAAGACGCGAAGGTATATATGATTCAGAGACTACACAATACATCCGTCTATCCACATGAAGAAGTCAATGACGTGTTGTGAACGATTGGTCACGTTACAAGCATTTAATATCGGACATAGACGACGTTACACTCACAGTCACTTCACAAGGTTGCAGCATAGTTCATGGTAATAATAATAAAGATGGTGATGACATCTAGCATTCAAACATATAGAGCATCTATTACAACAGGACATTAACGGCCTGTCAGTTCGATGTTCTAGTTGTAATCTCATCCAGTTATGACTGACTGAACACGTCAGTTTCCCTGTAGACTAGCCGCACAGCAAAAGGCGGGCTTTCAAATATGCCTAATAATAACAATAAGGCTGCAATTCAATTGGCATAATACGCCACGTACATCTTCTCTTGCTGAAAAATACACTGACTAACAAAAAAAAACTTTTTTTTTCTTTCTCTAACATTTCTATGTATTTCTGGTCAATTTTAATGCGCTGTTTTTAAATCTGCAAACCGTTTTTCTCTATCAGGTCGGGATCTCTAGAAATACGCAATTGAGGTTTTTTAACAACGCATACAGTATTACAACATCATTCGTACAATAAGTATAACAGTTATGTAGGCTTGAATTTCTTTGCAGTCGACTTTCGTCGGTGAATCGCATGTGATACATCGCGATGAAGCATCCAACAATAATCGGCAAGCATGGTCACACTCCATTGTCATAATTCTCTCGAAGATAAGTGAAAGCTTTGCTCGTTTTATCATGAGCCCCAACTTTATATGTAACAGTGGTAAAATGAAGCTGTCTTTGTTAACTAATGGCTCGTGTATTACATTTTTATGCCCGCGCTGCATACGATCCCGGATAGGCCACACCTTTCTTGCATAATGTTCCTGTCTGTTGCGGCTGTCCCATTCACATCGGAAGCAACCAAATTTAGTATACCCAGTCTGCATGCCCGTGAGAATTGCAATGACCTTTAGGTCTCCACAAATCCGCCATTGGTAGTCATTGTACTTTATTTTTTTCAAACGTATAGCCATATTGTCATAAGTTTCTTTCATATGAACAGAGTAGGCGACTGGAATTGATGAAAATAAATTTCTGTTATGCAATAACACGGCTTTTAGACTAGTCTTGGAAGAATCGATGAAAAATCGCCATTCGTTGACTATGTGCTCATGACCGTTTACATCTTTGCAATAGCAAATGTCATCATCCATCTCAAAGTATTGAACAAGTTCTCTGTGTCTATGACAAAATTTAGATATCGGAGTATTGGGCGCTAAAAGATTCCATTCTTTGAGTCGCGAACCGAGTAATTCCGCGTGTCCTTTGGTAAGAGCGAGATCACGTATTAGATCTGAAAGTTCTGAATGGTTAATTAAGTAAACACCATCATTCAACGGTATGTAATCTAAGTAAGAATTAGTTTCTAAAGCAGGTAAACTATCACTTTCTGATGGTTCATTCACGTCCAGCGGATATTGTTCTGGTGGTACTTGGATCAGACACGTGATTGGATCATGAGGCACTGGTTTCGAAACCGATTCAATATTTGGATAAACCACAGACTTTCTAGTTTTAAAAGTGAAACCATGGATATTTGTCAAGCAGAAGTAACAATCAGTAGTGCGATTTGTATGTTCACGCCATATTACTGGCACTCCAAAAGGCATCGACTTATGCTTCGGCGATTTTCGTAACCAACCTGCCAATGTATCGAACAAACTGCATTTGGCTTCCAAGATTTATTTGCATCATCAACTTTTGAATCGAAATAAAGTTCATATGCTTTCTTTAGTAATGGTGTAAAGTTTTTCTGGTCAACACGATCGGTAAAATATCCGCACACGTAACAGAACAGATCAGCCGAATTTCTACAACTTCTAGAAGCCATATTTTGCTCAGAATTATTTCAAAATACAGTAACTATTTGAAAAATCGCGTAACATGTCATGCATCTTTTAGCAGTATAAAAAGTAGAATTATGTTGCTTTTTATTAATTTTTAATAAGTTATATAGTAAAAATTAAACGGAGCAAATAACGATTTCCCAAAAATATATTTATTCACAAATATCTTAAGAACCCGACGTGATAGAGATAAACGGATTTCAGATTTGAAATCAGCGCAAGAAACTGACCTAAGAACACTTATTCTTATATAAGAAAGAAAAATGTTGTTTGTCAGTGATATTGGCCAAAATGGCGGGCCTCTATCTGTAACCAGCTATGTATTCCTCAAGGTAGGCATGATCATCCATGCACAAGTATTACCGCCAACCTGCGGTTTCCCTCAATGTGTATATATATCATCATCATTGGGCTTCTGTTCAAAAAAGTAGATAAATTGTCTTAGGATGGCTCCCTTGAGCACACCTAATGGATTCCGCACCAAAACAGTCTGTGAGCCATACTCACAGCCAAGTAGCCTTACAATGTTCTGCATACGATGCGTAAAGAGTAATAATAAAGTCTGTATTACCTTTAACAGAATCCAGGAATACACAATTACCAACTGTCGTCATCCCTCGACGAACAGAATATCTTTGGGGAAAACACTGACATTACAGTCACATCACAGGCTTAACTTTTCCAAGATAAGGTAGAGAAGAAATATGGACATCTTGTCCATCAGAACCCAAGATCTCAAATCTATCTATCTATCTATCTATCTATCTATCTATCTATCTATCTATCTATCTATCTATCTATCTATCTATCTATCTATCTATCTATCTATCTATCTATCTATCTATCTATCTATCTATCTATCTATCTATCTATCTATCTATCTATCCACCAAATTTGCTCTGTGGCGTAAAACAACTCCATAAATCTAGCTGGAGCTGTCTATTTACATGTTAGCCACATAACCAACCTATCAGTATCCTATCTATCTATCTATCTATCTATCTATCTATCTATCTATCTATCTATCTATCTATCTATCTATCTATCTATCTATCTATCTATCTATCTATCTATCTATCTATCTATCTATCTATCTATATTTATCTATCTTATCTCTATCTACACAAACAACTGCTTCTAGGTCTTAAAATGTGCCCCTAAATCAATTCAGACGCATTGTCGTAGATTTGCGATAGGGGAATTAAGACATAGATTGGTCCCTTTTGAATAGATTAGAACAGGTGAAAGCTCGGTGAGAGGTAACGTAAAGAAAATAGCTTTACACGAGTGAGATGGTGGAAAATAATAGATTCTGTCCCTGAAATCGAGAAAACCTCTCTCTTTCAGCCTATCTCTACAACAGATCTAGATGAGTCAGACAGTCTAATATAATATATATTAATATATATCTCCACTCACATACACACCCACATAAGTGACGACAGTTAGACGCAGAGACGTGAAAACTATAACACTGAAACATCGATATTTGGGAACGAGCTGACCGACACACTTGAATACGTTTATGTAAATTTTATTAACATAAGGGAAAATTTTCCACAACAAATAAGTTTTCTTATCAAGCACATATAAATACACATAGGTTAATGAATTTCTAAAAGAATAAAAGACCCATAGGTGTAATCCTTTCTTCCCCCCCCCCCCTTTTTCTGTTGAACCACGATCCCGTTAGAAGAAAAGTGATAGCCCCCAAAGAGTGACAGATATATTCGCTATGGTCTAGGATTTCCCTCTACAGTTAAGAACAGAGTTGATATATTAATCTATTCTAAGAGGGAAAAAAACCATTAGATACACAACTAGCATATAAGAAATACAAAGTGGGTGAAATTTGTTATACAATAAAAGAGTCACTCATTCCTGCTCTCATTCTATTCATACAACAGTGGCCACTGACAATCTTGCTACTTACAGACTGGATTTTTTTCCTTTCTGGAACAATCTTTGGAACATACACACATACAGCAGTGCCAGTTATTTTTCTCCAAGAGGACCCCAGCTCCTCAAAAGACAGAATCAAATCCACTGTTCCGGGGAGCGTTCCCTTGGTTATTATTATTTGGATTACTGGTTATGTCACTAGGGAAAAAATCAGTTCAGCTAAGAGATTCCACAAAGCTCACAGTGTCAGAATCTTGAGGTTTCCAGTACTGTAGGAAATGTCAGGTTGGTAACTTCACTCAGTATAAACAATAGATTGTCACACCACAGCTAGTCAAAAAAAAAAAAAAAAAACGTCGGAAATGTTACTGTTAGTAATTTCTCTTGCCACAGGGCTGAATATTACAATGAGAATGATGGGAAGAATTATAATCTGGCTCGATAGGCCCAGTTATTTCATTTAGTATTAAAGTTCGTGAGATGAGTACTCTGTCTTTTTCTGGATGCAAAGGCAATACCAGACAGGTTGTAACTTGTAACCCCACGTATTTAAAGACATAAAATGTTTCTTCTGTGATTTATACTCATATACTGAAAAACCGCTGGTAGAGGTTGGACTGACCCAAAACTGTATAAGGAAGAGAAAAGTACAAAATACTTAACCAAAATATTATACACACATCCTATCCTACCCTCGCATAAAATATACTATTCACTTCGGTTATTATCTTCAAGTTAGAGACTATAAGCTTAGCGCTTGTTCATCGTTTAAACTTTCGTGAAATAAATTCTAGTCATTGAAAAAAATCAATCATCATGAATTAGAAATATATATATATATATATATATATATATATATATATATATATATATATATATATATATATATATATATATATATATATATATATATATATATGTATTTCGTCAATACTCAATGAGGAATCAGTGCATTTACTAGTTAGTTAAAAATATTCTCGGACTGGTTGCTAGCAATTTAATTAAATTTATTTATAGCTGTATGAGTTTTAGCTAGAAATATAATTTATTTTGCTATCCACTGTAACGTTGTGAACTTAAAGAAAATTAACTAACTTTCATTTAATCACTCTGCACATAAATCTAGTGAAGATATAATAGGCGATTTACCACTTAAATCACTCACAAATACTATCAATATATTTACCTCGCACAGTACTACTTAAAACTATCCTCCAACGAAACTGAGAAATTCTACTTAAATAAAAGTGATTTCTAGAACGTAGCTAGGTTTTCTAGCGAGACTGTGGATATCTGGATGAATGAAGTCTAAAACTGCTCTGGTATAAATATATCTCTGATGAAAGGAAAATCATTACATTATCGAAACCCCCGACTCTCTCTACCACATGTTCGCAACTAGAGGAGAATCTTCATACATTCTATTTCATTCTGCGAATTTCTCACGCTGAAGCCGAAACAGTCTCGCAAATCGAGCGGACAGTATCTCTTTGATCTTGCGTAACATGATTTACCAGACCGGGCAAGAGATTTCTGCTCTCCAGAATTCACCCTATTACTTGCTTGCAGACTGTGGTCATAAACGAAATACACGCACGCTCGTCTTTCATCTCAAATCTTTCATCTTCAATAATTAACTTATAGGCGAGCAGATTAGAGAAAAGTGATAGACGATCGTCTTACTTCTTATCTCTGTCGAGAACGAATTAACACGATTCGGTCTCATCAAAGAACCTAGCTTAACAGCAATAAAATGCGATGCTAAATTAGCAAGGAAAAGACAAAGGTATGAATGGGAGAGTTTTATCTTAACAATCGAGCGTATGCAAAAAAGAAGGGTCAAAGAGCGAAAGAAAGGTAAGAGAGCGGAAGAAAAAGGAAAAGACCAGTGTAGAATAAAGAATAGATATCTGAAATTTATTAATCATAATATCTCTGTCACACGCATTAATGTACTTGACACAAGTTAATCTATTTGTCCATCGTGTTCTTCTTCTTTAAGTATCATATCGCCTCTCATAAGTGATCATGTCTATTCACAGCTTAATGTCCCTACTGCTGTTCATCAGTTCAGTACAAAACTTTCCCAGGCTTTTTTTTTATTGTCACAATATATTTCAGTTTTCGTCTTCTCATAACATGCCCAAAAAAAGTTGATTTCTTCCATATGGTCAGAATAATAAGCATCCTTTGCGCACTGGCCTCTTTCAGGACATTCTTATGTTCTCTTTTTTTTTTTTAAATATGTCCATGGTATTCTTAACATTCTTCTATAAAACCTATCTCTGTATCCTCAAAAGACTTCCATGGTTGTTTGCCAATTGTCCATGATTCGTTTTCATATGACACGACTGCTTCTGTCTAGCACTGAAGAATGATCTTTCTTACTTCCGCTCACAAAGATTTGTTGTATAACATTTTTTGTTCACTTTGTTGAACACTGCCTTTGTCTGTGCTGCTCTTCAACTCTGAGATGCATCTTCCATATGATGTTAACAATGTATCCAAGTATTTCAAATGATTGACTTGTCTGAAAACAACCCCATGTATTTTAATGATGTTTTCTGGAGACGTCCTTATCTCTGAGATGATCATTACTTCTGTCGTTTTGTTATTTGTGCTAAGGCCTTTATTTTTACTTTCTATCACTATTGATTCCAATTATTCTAAGATTTATAATTGTTTTTTGTTTTTTTATTTTTTGGTTCTAAGGACCATCTGCATTCATCATCATCATCAGTTGCCATCTCCACAACGAAGGTTGGCTGTAATGGATCTCCAACGTCTTCTGTCTCTTGTTTTGTCTGCATTACACACGGACAACTCCATCAGTGCTCCGATCTCCTCCCTTAGATCACACACCGAGTATCTCTTCACAGTGCACGAACTCCGAGGGATTTTTAACGTGTGCAACTTGCATACGGGACCTTCAATTTTTTTTCGCCCTTTCCGAGAAGGTTAGGCATCCGATCTCACTTTCGAGGGAGATCAGGGGGGAGTGTGACATCATTGGGTCCTCCTGGTTCTTAAAAAGATTTCCATACAAAATATTCCTTGTACTGGGAACCGAACCCAATACCTTTAGAATTAGAGGCAGACGCCATATTATTTCCGCTTTTTATAATGTAGCAATACAGACTTGAACGGACGAAGAAGACATGCAGAGACTTTGAGCTGATGGCACGGGACAGGAAGATTTGGCATAAGTAGAAGGCCTATGTTCCCTAGGTAGCTGTAGGGTGATTGTCATGAGTTGAATGAGAATTTCTGTCACGTTCTAGCTGGTAGGACTGCCTCTCATATCTTTGATTTTATCTGCTCCCGTTTTCTTCTTAATATCATCTGTGTAGTATATTCATGGTTCTAGCCACATCACTGTTAAATATGACAGCTTGTAGCCACACTTCCTCGCGTGTTTTGCGTCGGCTACCCATGTAGGGCAGTCAATTCGTTTTCATGTTGGAAGCGGAGAAACTTCTAAATCTCTGAGTCATAGGAAAGCGGACACAAACGATTCACCATGCCTTTTCAAGGGACCGACCGCTTTTCTCCCTGACAACCCCTTGAGACCAGATGCTAGCGGACGCGTTTCTCGCTTCTTCGCGGGTACCCTATACGAGAATACTTTCATCTCGGACCGCAGGAGAGAAAACTCCCGGTCCCCTTACGCCTTTTTCTCCTGTCGGATTTTCCGCACACCGTACAGGTGTTCATGATAAGTGACGCGATCTGTAGGAGAATCTGGCTATAAAAGCTAGATTCAATAAGTACTTGGGGCTTGTTGTCTCCAGAGAATCTCTGACATGCAGAGTGGAATTTGTGCAGTTAAGCCTAACGCCAGATGCATTGTTATAAGGAATAATTCTTGAAATATCGGTAAGCACACTTAGTAATAGAATAGCCGTCCTAGTTTTAAACTTGTGAATAAATTGAAGTTACTTTTCAAAAGTTAATTTTCCGTGGACGGGGTAGTTTAATACTATTAATTGTCTCACCAGCCGAAATCACTAAGTGTTAATCTATTTGTTTTCAAGGACGGTGGGTGGGTGTGGTTTTATTAATTAATTTAATTGGCTACCATTTTATTAAATACAAGTACCTTTTCTAAATGATGTATATACTGATTTTAATGATCATCGTATCAGCCTGACTTTGTGTTATAAACTTTAAAGGCATGTAAATTTTTTCCTGTATTTACGGTAACCCTCAAGTTGGGGAACGCACTGCATTCCTTCGAATGAATATAAAACTGTTTTATGGTTCCCCTCCTACAGAGAAAACCCCTCTGTGTATGTAAAATATTTTCCTTGGTTCGCCCTGGGCAATCTAGATGACCACACTTATTAAGTATCTGCAAGCACGGGCGGGAACCCCAAACCAATACACGTATATATTTACCTTCTTGAACATGTTCGTGGGGACACGATAAGGATGCCCCTTCCCCAATTGTGGCATAGTTCGCGAGCCCTCACAGTGTTTACATTTTTCACTCTAGCGAATTTAATCGATAAAGGGCGGAGTTCATGACTAGCGGGCGACATATCTAGGTCAGCAGCACTAGAAGGTGGAAAACAGAGTTTGCTTGTTTTTGTGGTAGTCTGTATTATAGCGTGTAAAAAAAGATGAAAAACTAGATTATGATTAGGTAATTGATAGGGGAAAAACTATTTGTATTTCACTCAGAAGATTTCAGAGACTCCTTGCATCAGAACAGCCCCTGTCTGTCGCCTTTCATGATTATACTCTACGTTTTCCACGACATACGTTTTCTCATCACATGTTTTCATCTTTCACGTAACATGCAGACAGGATCGCATGTCTTCATGATTTTGTCAAGTTGCTGAAATACTCATCTCCTGACGTCCTAGCATTAGCTAAATCCCATGTTTTTACATGGTCATTTAATTATAATGCACATAGCACTATAAAAGTTGTGGTGGCCCCAATACATTAGGGAGTGGTAAATCATCGTATCCTCCCAAGTCAAGTGCCTGTGGATTACATATATACCTTCAGATAAATCTACGGCACTGAAGAAAGATATTTTCCTATTCGTCGAGTTCTCTGGATCAAACTAATACTTGTATTAGTTAGACGGACCCAGGGAGGATTGCTGTGATTCTCAACTAAAGAAGTGTTAGACTTGGCCGTCCTTCTGAAGAGGTCTGGAAACTTTAATTCCACCATTCTGGTCTTGAAATTTTATGTTGCTTATTGCTATAATAATAGCCCCTTCAGTCATAACTGACTATGGGAATGCGCCCCTGAGGTGGCAGCCCTCAGCTGCTTATTTTCCTGGTGCTCCTTTCGACGTTTTCTCCTCACCTCTGCTTCTTGTGTGAGCCTCTCTTCGCCCAATCTGAGGTGGTGCCGTAAATAGCATCGCCACTTAGTGCGATCAGCAGCTTCATCCTCCCATGTTGCTGGATCCATGTCCAGTGCCCTCATATCTCTCTTGCACACATCTTTGAACCTCAGCTGTGGTCGCCCAACTGTTCTCTTGCCATCTGCTAATTGTCCGTAGAAGATATCTTTTGGGATGCGACCATCTTCCATGCGGCGAACATGGCCAAGCCAGCGAAGTCTGCGCTGTCTAAGCAGCGTATACATACTTTGAAGGCCAGCACGTGACAACACCTCGACATTTGTCACTTTATCTTTCCACGAGATGCCGAGGATGCGGCGTAGACACCGCAAATGGAAGGTATTGAGCCTTCTTTCTTGCTTAGCATAGGTCGTCCAGGTCTCGCTGCCATATAGGAGTGTGCTGGTGACGCAGGCATTATATACCGCAGCTTTGGTCTTCATTGTGAGTTTAGAGTTTCCCCAAACACGCGATGTGAGGCGGGCAAAGGTAGCTGCAGCTTTGCCAATGCGGCTGTCGATTTCTGTATCCAGTGAGAGTTTGTCATTGATGGTAGACCCTAGGTATGTGAAGTGGTGCACCACTGCCAATTCATAGTTATCGATAGTGATAACTGGTGCAGCACCCACATCCTGACTCAGCACATTCGTTTTCTTTAGACTTATTGTGAGGCCAAAGTCCTTGCATGCTTTAGTGAAGCGATTCATCAAGCTCTGAAGCTCCTGTTGGCTTTGAGTGACGACTGCAGCATCATCAGCGAACAACAAGTCTCTTATAGTGACCCTTCTGATTTTTGTTTTTGCCTTCAGCCTTGAAAGATTAAACAGACGGCCATCTGACCTAGTGTGAAGGCATATTCCTTCAGTTGCATCTCTGAATGCATGTTTCAAGAGTAAGGCAAAGAAGATTCCGAAGAGGGTCGGAGCCAGAACACAGCCTTGTTTAACGCCACTTCGTATATCAAAGGGCTGTGACGTGCTTCCAGCATATTGGACTGTTCCCTTCATGTCGTCATGGAATGACTTTATCATTTCCAGCATTTTAGAAGGGCAGCCTATTTTCAGGAGGATTTTAAAGAGTCCATCCCTACTAACCAGGTCGAATGCTTTTGTGAGGTCTATAAAGGCGATATATAATGGTCTTTTCTGCTCTCTTGATTTTTCCTGAAGCTGGCGGAGAGAGAAGATCATGTCTGTTGTTGATCTGCCAGCTCGGAATCCACACTGTGACTCTGGATATATGCGCTCAGCTAACTTGTGTAGTCGCATTAAGATGACTTTGGCAAAAACCTTACCAACAATACTAAGAAGAGAGATGCCTCTGTAGTTATTGCAATCACTTCTGTCTCCTTTATTTTTATACAGTGTTACAATCTTGGCATCTCGCATGTCTTGAGGAATAGTTGTCTCTTCCCAGCACTGGCACAGCATCCTATGCAGGGGATGTAATAGCGTGCTCTTACAGCATTTGATTAAATCAGGAGGAATCCCATCACTGCCTGGTGCTTTGCCAGAGGCCAAGCTATCAATGGCCTTACTGAGTTCCTCTAATGTTGGTTCGGCATCCAGCTCCTCCATAGTTGGCAGACTATTGACAGCATCAAGGGCTGCAGGCGTAACGGTATTGTCTCTAGCGTAAAGCTCAGAGTAGTGCTCGACCCACCTCTCCATCTGCTTACCCTTATCGGTTAGCTTCTCTCCGCTGATGGTTTTTAGCGGTGCCGTCTTACTTTTATGGGGGCCAAGTGCTTTCTTTATACCGTCATACATTTGTCTAATGTTGCCTGTTTGCGCTGCGATCTGGATGCTCTCACTGAGCTGGAGCCAATAGTCATTTGCACAGCGTCGAGCAGTTTGTTGAACTTTGCTTCTCGTAGCCCTCAGGATCTGTAGGGTTCTGGCACTCGGTGAACGTTTGTATTCATTCATAGCACTGCGCTTAGCTTCAATAACAGGTGCCATCACATCTGATGAAGCGTCAAACCAGTCATTTGACTTTGCTGTTTTCTTACCAAAGGTGGCAAGTGCAGTACTTTGAATGGTGTTCCGTAGATGCTCCCAGTTCTCTGTAATAGTATCACCATGCTGAGGGCTACTGAGCACTTTCTTGAAGGTCGCAGTGAATTGAGCGATCATGAAAGGGTCTGACATCTTGCTGGTATCAATGCGTGGTTTCCCTTCATGTCTGACACGATAGAGTTTTCTTGGTTGTGCTCTGATTTTGCAGCAAACCAAGGAGTGATCTGTGTCACAGTCTGCACTATGGTACGAGCGCGTGGAGAGCACAGACCTGAGGAGTGGCCTTCTGACGAGAATCAGGTCAAGTTGGTGCCAGTGCTTGGATCGTGGGTGTCTCCATGACACCTTATGCTGGGGTTTTGTCTGAAAGTAGGTGTTGGTCACGCAGAGGTCATGGTGGACGCACAACTCTAAGAGCCGTTGTCCATTTTCATTCATCTTGCCAATACCAAACCTGCCCAGACATGAAGGCCATGAAACATTATCGGCACCCACTCTAGCGTTAAAGTCACCAAGGAGAACAAGCTGTTCTTGCCTAGGTATGCTTTTGATTACTGCTGCTAGATTCTCGTAGAACTCATCTTTAGCTTCTGAGGCAGAGTACAGAGTAGGAGCATACACACTGACAAGGGTGATGGGACCTGTGCTAGTTTGCAGGCGGAGCGTTAACAGGCGTTCTGATCCATTCTCGCCTGGTTCAACCATGTTAGTTAGCGATTTTTTGACCGCAAAACCTACTCCGTGTTCTCTAGCTTTATTAAGATCTTTCCCTTGCCAATAAAATGTGTAGTCCTTCTCGCTCACCATTCCAGAGCCCGCCAGGCGCGTTTCCTGAAGTGCAGCTATATCCACCTGAAGTCGTTTAAGCTCATCATTAATTATGGCTGTCTTCCTTACATCGTTTACATCCTGTAGGTTTTCGGATAGTCCAGTCAACATAGTCCGGACGTTCCAGCATCCCAATCTGAGAGTTTGCTTATTTCTATTTTTTCGATAATTGCTTGGTGCAAAATTTTCTGTCCACAGTTCGGGTTTGACCCTAATCCCCATGCACCCAATGGGGAAAGCAGACAGTGGCGGGACAACACCTTATTGACTGGGGGCTGCCCAGCTTGAAGCGGGCGGTAGCTGTCCAGTGAGATCCTAGAACCTCTCCCACTGTCGGAAGTAGCCCCTGGCGCCATGCCCTACGCCAATTGGGCAAAATGCTTATAACCGGTAACTGCTACTTCCCGTGTTTTGCCGACACCTATAGGGTGAAGCTGGAGTGTCCTCTCCAGGGCGCGAGCTTGGGCACAGTTATATGGAGATCAAGCTGTTGCCCATGCAGCATGTTCCCCCTCTCCACACAGCCGGTAGATCCAAAGGAACGGCAGTAGCCGATACAGTTTGGTACCAGCCATGTCGCAGGTTCCAATGGTTGTTATTGCCGGGAGTTGTAGTGAGGATAAGCTCTCATTGCAGATAAAATACTTCTATGGCACGCGCCTCAAACAGCCTCTGACAACCAAGTCCAGCTCCCGGCCTTCACGTGTGGCTCAATTTGAGCCCGGCGGAACTGTTTCCACTGACGGGAGAAGGGGCAAAGGCGAGCGACTGGCGCCTTAAAACCAGCAGCTTCGGGCAGATAGGGCTCGTGATCCTTGGTTGGTAGCATATCTAAGAGAAGGAACTCTGAATTCAAACCACCGCTGCCTTGCGGGAATATCCATTTGTGGAATTGGCTTCGGGAGTAAACCCTGAGGATAAATCCGGAGTCGGAGTCCCTAAGGCAGTCTAATGTCGATTCGACATTATTCTGGCAACTCCTGCTTATTGCTAACTTTGTTAAATATTTATGGTGATAATCGGTGTTGTATAACTATACCTATTTTGTTCTTTATGAATAGATGGGGTAATTAATAAATAATATATATATATATATATATATATATATATATATATATATATATATATATATATATATATATATATATATATATATATATATATATATATATATATATATATATATATATATATTATAAGCGGTCAGAATTTACTTCCTAGTTCACCTGTCACTTGAGTGTTGACTTGCCCTGTCTTTACTGCAATATTTAGCATATTTCGGGGAGGAAGAGTGCGTGTATGTCATTTTAACAGTTTTGCGTGTGTGGTAGGAAAGAAGTGAATTAATACCCACGCATATCTATCTCCTCTCCTGACTACCATACCCCACTCTCTTTTCACATTCGTGATTCTATTTATATCTACTATCACGCATCTCACTCAGAATTGTCTTACATCAGACAAACTCTTAACCACCTCGCGACAGTGATAATGATGACTATGGAAGAATATACTTGATTTCTGTCTTTCATAGGCAGCTCTGGTGGAGCTCGGGTACTTCTCATGCGGCGGAGCACTAATACACGAGCGATTAGTCCTGACTGCAGCCCACTGTGTCACGTAAGTGCATTACCATTACCATTATCATCACCATTACCATTATCAATACCATTATCATTACCATTACTATTACCATTATCATTACCATTATCATTACCATTACCATTATGCCCCCTATCAAGCACGGAGTCCCATGTAGTTCCCAGGAGTTTATGAGGAGAAAAGAAAGAATAACGTAGCTTCCTCAGACGTGTCATAAGAGGCGACTAATATGAGGTTGTGGGTGAGGCTGGCAACCTCAAACACAAATCGCTAAAGAAACCATCGTGACAAGAGCACATGAGTGCTTTGATAGAGGCTGCTTATAAATGGGCCAGCTACAGTTGTAGCTCCGTGCATCTTTCAGACTATCTATAAATACGGCTGGGGTCGAATTCAAAAATCTTTACCGAGTAATCGAATTTCTTTTATCTAAAATTAATCGATCAATTTCGAACAATTTTATAAACTAAAAAAAAATCATAAATAACATTTTCTTTAATCACCAAGGGCTTTATTTACTTGTTATAAGGCAACATCGTCCTGGAGCTATAATGAAAATACTGAAAAGTTACAGCCAAATAATTGATTACACTGGTATACACACATTTTGGTGCCTTAAATTTTATAGCTGTTCTTGGGTAATTTTGGGTTGCTGATTCCAACAATGTAATCAGATTTTTTCTATCAGCTCTAGTTTTTGAGATAACTAAGAATGACCATATTAGTAGGGCAATTGTTATATACAATCCTAGAGTTAGGTGCTATCAGTGGCATTTTGACTTTAGTCTGCATTCATATTATATGTAATTACTGTGCATATATTACCAAAAATGTAATAAAACTTTATCACTAGCACTTATTTAGTCAACACGCAAAAAGCATCTTTTCGAGGACTTCCTGGAATGTGATATGCCCGGACAGTCACGCTTAAGGGTCCAACAGTAATCTGCCATCATGTGGGCATCCCAAAGTCCCTGGTATCTCTCTTCCGTTGTTTTTATATCTTGGTGAAATCGTTCACCTTGCTCCTCACTAAAGTCGCCAAGATTCTCCGGAAATAAATGTAAATGGTAATGGGGTAGTGCAATTTTATGCTCATGTTGCATCCAAGTTCACAAAAACTCGACAGCATGTTTCCAACTAATTCAGAATAATTGTCTGCTTTAAAGTTACCCAGAAAGTTTTGCACAACTAAAACAAATGATGACCAGGCTGTGGACTCTGTTTTGTTCATGGAATCAATAAAATTTGGATCGTTTATTAACTTTCTAATTTGAGGTCCATCAAAAATTCCAGCTTTAAGTTTGTCTATGCTCAATTCTGGAAACTTTCTGCATAAGTAATTAAAACAAGTACCATCTTTGTTCAGTGCCTTAACAAATTGCTTCATCAAGCCAAGCTTTATATGTAATGGTGGCAGTAGAACTCTTTTTCGATCAACGAGAGGCTTATTGACAATATTTGTTTCTCCAACTTTAAATTCATCCCTCAACGGCGACTGTTTCTTTGTCCAGTGCATATCTTTTGCCCTGCTATCCCACAAACATATAAAGCATGGATATTTGGTGAATCCCATTTGCTGGCCAAGCAAGAAGTTCATCATTTTAAGATCTACACAAACCATCCAGTTATGTTCTAAATACTTCAATTTTTCCAGAACTGTGCTTATTGTAGCATACTCCTCCTTCATTGTAGTAGAATGAGCAATTGGAATTGAGCCATATTTGTTACCATTGTGTAAGAGAACGCCCTTCAAACTTTTTTTAGAGCTGTCAATGAAAAGTCGCCACTCATCTGGTGTATAACTTACTCCCATTTTGTTAACAAGACCTCCTACATTAGTACAAAACACAAGGTTGTTTTCTTTACAAAAGAATGGAATAAAACCTTGCTCTCTGCTGCGATAAAATGTAACCTTTGTTTCAGCAGTCAGTAATTTTTTTCTTTCAATCTTGAAGCCAAAAGTTCTGAAGATTCCTTGGAGAGATATAGATCTCGGATTAGATAATTTAGTTCAAGCTGGTCGAAGTGTTGAGCATCTGAAAAATCATCTTCGAAATCACTATCACTGTCACTTGTCGTTCCACATGCCACTGCTGTCTCATCTTCTAGCAGGGAATCCGAAATCTGACTGAAAGTTGGAATTGGTATGTCATCTCCGTGTGGAACAGGTCGCCTAGCAGAATCTAAATCTGGATATTTCCACTTTTTGTGATTTTTTCCATTAATTCCCTTAATATTCACAACACAGAAATAACAGTCATCATAGTGGTTCTTGGGCTCTCTCCAAACCATTGGAATTCCAAATTTTAAACATTTTCTTTTCCCACAAGTCCACTGTCGCAGGTGTTCGACACATGTTTTGCAAACAATATGAGGAACCCAAGACTTGTCTTGGTCACCTAGTCAAAGTCCATAGTATTACAAAACTCTAACGTAGCAAATACTCTCGCATTTAAGCAGCAAACATAAACACTACCGAAAATAGATTAATCGATTTAAATTTGTTTTATCAATTAGTCGATTAAATTTTTTAAAGCGATTAATTGATTAATTAATCATTAAAGAACCCATCCCTAATCTGTAAACATAACTTTTCGTCATTTGTCTTCACCTCAGTCATATCGTCATTCGTGTTCTTATTATGACCCTCAATTTCCTCCTGTTCCCTCATCTCTTGGTCATGAAATCTGCTTGTTCTTTGTCGCTAACTTGACCTTTGTACCCAATATTTATGTCTTTGATTATCAGTTGTAATATAATCCAGGCTAGTGCTACAGTTTCCAGTCATCTGTAACGCAAACCTCGTTAATGCTGCAGTTTCTCTTCAGCAATGTTGTTGTTGTTATAATAGGTTTTGGGTTTTTTTTAAATGCTATAGAATGTGTTTGATGTTGTTGTTTGTAATAATGCTACTTACAGGGGCAGTAGTTACGACCCAGAGAGATGGCAAGTCGCTGTAGGAAAACATAATCTTCTACGTGTTGAAACCGAACAGCAAGTTGTAAAGGTAATGATTTCCATTAGAGGCATATTTAGAGTGACATACTAACACGCACTCACACTCACAGAGAGAGGGAGAACGAGATAAAGAGAGAGAGAGAGTGAGAGAGAGAGAGGGAGAGTGAGAGAGAGAGAGAGAGAGAGAGAGAACAGCCCCTCCTCTCACAAATTGTTTCCTAATATGTGCTAGAAGACAGAATGTGTCTCTTCTTGCGTTTGTAACGTTAGATCACATACTTGTTTTCAAGTATGTTTATTTACCTGTTAAACTTCTGTATCATTTAAAAGGTATTAGAACACAATTTGTCATCATATGTTTGAAGACACTTTTTATTATTGCCAACAGACTGGCACGTCTGTCACTTAACTGTAATTAGATGCAAGACAGAATGACAGTACTTGATGAGAGGTCACAGCAGGTGGTCTGAAAATACTCAGGGAGAAAACAAAGATAATGAGAATAAATGCAGGAAGCGATAACAAGTTTGTACTAGAGGACACATCGTCACTACAAGATGTAGAATCATACATACACACATATCTTGGCAGCAATATTGACTCAGTTGAGGGACAGACATTGATATCAAAATAAGAACAGAAAAGACAAGGAGCTGTCACTGCATTGGGAAATATCAGATATAAAAATAAATAAAGTCCAGCACAAACATTAGAATCTTCAATTAAAATATCACGGCTGTGAAACATGGAGAACTCAAAAGAAAAGAAAGACTTGAAGTGGTATGACAAGTTCGCTAATGTAGAACTGGTGACAAGATCGCTAATGTGGAACTGATGACAAGATCGCTAATGTGGAACTGATGACAAGATCGCTAATGTGGACCTGATGACCAGATCGTTAATGTGGAACTGATGACAAGATCGCTAATGTGGAACTGATGACAAGATCGCTAATGTGGAACTGATGACAAGAATTAGGCAAGCTCCAGCGGAACAAGAGATGAGAAGAAGACGCTGGAGATGGATAGGACACACACTGGGGGTGGGGGGATGAAGAAGACATGGAAAGACCTTAAGCTGATGGCACGGGACAGGAAGTCTTGGCATAAGTTTGTTGGAGGCCTATGCTCCTTGGGGAGCAGAATGTGATGATAATGATAACAAAACAGCTTCCAAGACTGAGTCGCCCAGTAGTCTGCCATTCTAATGTTATATGAGCAGGTTGCCTCCCCCCTAGCTGACCTAAACAATCTTGTCTAATGATTGTGTCGTCACTAGACAGTATAAACATCCACGTTTCAAACCTCATTGAATCTCATTATGTCTTAACATGTCTTACTTGCTACTTTAAAAAAAATATGTTCTTTCATTATGTGTGATATTTATTTATTGTTCCTTGATTCCAGGTCTGACACTGATAGCCCAATATGGTTACAAATAATATCGTATGCATTAGTTTTTTCTTCACAGTCGTTGGAATGTCTGATCAAGGACTCAAGGAGACATGCTCACAAGATTACTAATCCGGATTAAAAAATTTACGGTCAAAGACTGCGAGGTCTTTTATATTTAGTCATGCTCTCTAATATTACTGACAAACGTTGTGTCTAAGTTGAACACTGTTGCGAAAGTAATTTAAATGTTGAGCACATCTAAGAAAATATATATGATTTTATTTACGCGCTATCATACACTATGTTGAACACAGAAGCACAAACGGGTGCGCTCGGTTGTTGCCAGAGAATAATTACGTTATGTAGAGATATGCCTAATGGCGATGATCTGAGACGGTCGTCTGTGGATGAAACTGATTGTAAGTCTTACCCAAATAATGGGAAGCAGTCATGAAGTTATGATAAGACTCCTGGTAAGGATTATTTACGTTAGCCAATGCAGGGCTAGTTTGTATGTTAATTATTATGATATCTTTGTCATTTGCTGAGATCTGGCTGAACTTCAATATGCATATGACATACGTATTGCTAGTGGGATCCAGAGTCTTACCGAAGTTTATCGGGATTATTCTTCAATGTATTTAAAGGGTTGCTCCACAAAACCCGTCGTTGTAGACAAGCTCCATAACGAAAAAAGCCATGATAGAACTATTTGCCATAACGTTCATCGCCGTCCTTGAGAGGTCGGCCGTTATCTAGAATGTCGATCAAGTAAATGATCAAGATATATATATATATATATATATATAAGAATGCTATGCACCTTGATGCCTCTATGTAATTACCTACGTTATTGATGATGCCTGCTACTACTATGATTGAATCTGTAATGCGTCTACGAATAAATGTATCGTCCATGTTGAGCCATGAATCCTGCGTACATCGTGTTCCAGTAAGTCAAACTTTATGACTACACCATTTGTACGATAGTAGGTTCAACCAAGCTGGACTGGTCTGCGTGGGTAGGGGTCAGACAAAAGCTGGTACTCTGGTCCTCCAGGTTGGGGGTTTTAGCACAGGGCTGACACCCCTGTCTATGTAAAAAAATCGCACGTTACGGAAACAACAATAAATGGAAAAACTTTGCTGCGGGACGGACATCCGGAGTCTCAGGTTCGTATGACTGACAGTGGTGAAAGCCAAAGGAAGCCACTGGCATGAAAACGGATGCCCCGACCGCAAAACACGAAACCAGAATTGGTTTTTGGAACGTCAGAACTATGAATAAGGCAGAAAAGCTGAGACAAATCACAGCAGAGATGAGGAACTACAAGATACGTATCCTGGGAATAAGCGAGAGCAGATGGACAGGTAGGGGGAGAATAAAAACAGCCACAGGGGAAACAGTACTGCTACTACTATGATTGAATCTGTATTGCGTCTACGAATAAATGTATCGTCCATGTTGAGCCATGAATTCTGCGTACATCTTGTTCCAGTAAGTCAAACTTTATGACTACACCATTTGTACAATGTTCTTTGAGTAACTTTGTTTGGTCTATTTTTATGACCCACAATCTGTCGGCCACCTGTAAGCCCGACCAGAGCTGATAGTAATTAAGTCAGCAACAATAATAACATTCGCTAACCGTGCCACTCTTACCCACGCAAGCATATAAATATAAAGACCCCGAACGCATACTACACACACCTTGCCAAAATAAAACAAAACTGTTTAAAATATTTGTGATCATTCCTGGACTTAAAGCAAAGAGGCGATCGTTCGTTATTTGAATTTTTTGGTTTTATCTTTCAATTATTCGTGAATAAATGCAACAGCTCCTAGCTTCGGCCCCTGGTGTGAAAGTGAGTTAGAATTGTTGTCTCTTATTGTTGTTGCTATTTACATCCTCATTTATTCTCTAATGATGTTATGATTATATATATTTTTTGTAGATGTTTAGAGACCAAAACAGCTGGTCTGTGATTAAGTGTAGCTTATTGTAACTGTCTTTTTTTTCTTGTTGAGGTGATCACTGGCCCAAGACAGTTTACATGTTGTTAGATGTGTAGTGCGAGCGTATGATGAGTTGAGTGTGGGTGCGAATGAAGACGCGAATGTGTTTAGGCTCGTATAGATGTAGATCCTGCAACCCATACTCTCACATGCAGTAATCAAGGATGCTTTGACACTGCAGGCATGTTTCAAGACATTTATTGACGGGAACACACATAATATCAACAGGAACAGTCAGTGTAACAAGGTCATGCTGACCTGACATCGATAGGTATACATTTGGCATTCAAAAAGGTAAACATCAGAATAGACGTGCATGGTCAATAGCAAAGTTCTTCAATAATGACAGTTCGTAGCGTCGCCCTTGGCGTCTCTGACTAAACGCGTCAGATGCCTTAGTTACCTTGACACACAGGTGCAACTTGGCACTCCCGCCAATTGCACATATCAGGCTGTAGTATAATAGCCGGAAGCACAGGCCTCGTCCTAACGTCGGCCGTGTACTTCTGTTAAATAGGTTATCATCAACCCTGCAGTAATACTTATTGTAGATAGAAGTTCCGCCAATCTGCGGCTCCCACAATATATCTTCGTCACTGGATTTCTGGACAATATAAGACTAACAGTCTTGGATGGCTACCTCGAGCACAAATATATAAGTTCTGAAATGGCGGATCCGTGAACTGCTGTTCACCCTAGGTAATCCTTTACATGTTCTGCCACCGAAAAGCGTAATAATGCATAAAGGTCGGTATTACCTGGTAAATGAATCCTCAGAACTACACAAGGAATTCTGTCGTCATCCCGACGCACAGAGATTCACTGGGGAAAACTGCCATAGCAGTTACTTCGAAGATTCTCCCCGAAAAACAATGGACTCTTGGTCCCTTCAGAAAAACAGGACCTCCCGGCTTCCCGGAAGTATATCTCACTCCCGCTTAAAAAACCTTCCCATAGGCCTACGCCGAACTGTCAACCTCTGACCCTAAAGGTCAAACACAATGAATGAATAAACAAGGGAAGACAACCCCTAATCAACCTGACATCGCAGGTAAAGACACAATTATACTTATGATACAAACATAAGCAAATAACTTGACAGATGACTCCGTCGAAAATGACAGCAACATTACTACCACCCCCCTGTAAAAAAAAAATGCAATTTTTTTTTTTTTAATATGTTCATGAGCAAGATAGCACCAGTATCACTTCTGTGCTCATGCAAACAATGAACCTAATATCAGGTACAATAGAAGAGGGTACAAATCATCTCCCAACATAGGAGAAAATATTTCCTTTAAGCCAAACAAACTAAGGGATACCATTCAAGAAACCTAAGTTGCTGGCAATACCAATCATATATCAAACATTACTAAATAATATAATCATAGCAATATACAAATGTCAATGCTATTTTAGCAACATATCACTGATGGATGGACAAAATGAAATTTGTTAAATTATCTAAACATCATCCAAATACATTTGTATTACAACATATTATGATATTAAGGACAGACCTAAGTCTGAAAATATATCAGGAAAAACTAGGACACAAGATTTAACTGGAATCATGTGGGCATCTAGACAATATGTCCGCCATCACATTATCCGAACCACGGATAGCTCGCACCGTGAAATGGAAAGGCTGAAGAGCAATAGCATAACGAGTAGATCTCGAGCTCTTCAAATCCTTACTTTGCATAGCCGTAAGAGCTTTTTGGTCGGTTTCCATAAAGAAATGCGCGCCCAGAAGGAACCTTTGTAGCTTAAGAATGGACCAAACCATAGCCAACAATTCACGGTCCAAAACCGAGTAATTCCTTTCTGCCGCATTCAGCTTCCTAGAAATATACATTACAGGATGCAGAGTTCCTGAATATTCCTGCATTAGTGCCGCTCCAATGCCAGTGGAAGAGGCATCACTACGAAGGACAAAAGTCTTATCAATCGTCGGTAGTCTTAAGATAGGATGAGATGAGAACAAATTCTTAACCTGATCCAATGAAGATTGGCATTCTTGGGACCAACGCACCATATTAGGAGAACCTTTTTTCAATAACGTTGAAAGTGGTGCCATAATGGAGGACAGATTCTCAATGAATCTTCCATAGAATTGTATCAATCCCAAGAGACTACGCACTTGCTTTTTTGTCTTCGGAACCGAGATATTTAATATCTTTGAAATGTTTTGGTCCTCTGTCTTCAACAGACCATGACCAACTCGATGACCTAGGAAGGAAATTTCACTAAACCCAACAAAAGCTTTAGAGGGTTTAGCAGTCAAACTATGCTCACGTAGAGTAGATAGCAATTCCTTCAGACCCACATAGTGTTCTTCCCAAGTATCGCTGAAAAGACAGATGTCGTCTAAATATGCAATGACATCTGCACGATCTGATAGAATTCGTCGCATCATGCGCACGAAAGTCGCTGGGGCGTTCATAAGCCCGAAAGGCATAAAATTCCATTGAAACAGACCCCTAGGTGTCGAAAAAGCAGTGAGAGGTTTGGCGTGTTCCGTCAATGGGACTTGCCAATAACCTTTCGACAAGTCTAGTTTAGTAAAGAATTTAGCTTTAGAAAGTCTAATAAGTAGATCATCTAATAACGGCATAGGTTCAGCATCGAACTTCGTAACTTGATTTAATTTGCGATAATCAACGCAAAGACGTATGTTATTGTCTTTCTTTCGAACAATAACTATCGACGAAGAATAAGCTGAAGTGGATGGTTCAATTATTTGTAGTTGAATCATTTCATCCAATTCTTTCTCGACTTGTGCTTGAAAATGAATAGGTATTGGGTATGGTCTTACTCTGATCGGATTACGATCAGTAAGTATGATGTCATGTTCTATGACATCTGTGTGTCCAGGAATGTCGGTAAGGACATCCTGATATGATTGTAACGTAGAGGATACTTGACGTTGTTCCTCAAAAGACAAGTTAGAAGAGACTGTAACGTCTCTCCACGATTCCGTTGAAGTAAGTGGAATCGTAGGAAGAGGTAAGTTCACGTCAGAAAAAATAGTTTCCTCATCCTGTATAACGGACAGGGATGAGATGTGACCATGTTGAACTGGAGAGTCGTCCGTCGCCTGGAAAATAGGCTGTAAATAGTCTGGACGTTCAATAAACTCTGTTAACATATTTATATGGAAGGTTTTATGCCTTCCATCCACATCGACAATATAGTCGACATCAGAAATTTTCGAGACTATAGTGTATGGACCCTTCCAAGAAATGAGAAGTCTATTCTCTCTTGAGGGCAGTAAGACATATGCTTTGTCTCCAGGACAAAGTTGACGTAGGCGTCTTTTCTTATTAGCAAATCGCCTAGCTTTTTCTTTCGCAAATTCGGAAGATGAAGTTGCTAACCTGCACGATTCGATAATCTTTTCTCTAAGAGCTATAACATATTCATATGACGATTGTGTATCATCGTCAATATTATCGGAAGTTATCAAATCGTGTAACAAGGACATTGGCCCGCGCGGTTGCGCGCCAAAGACAAGTTCGAAAGGAGAAAACCCTGTATGCTCGTTGGGAACCTCTCTATAGGCAAAGAGGACTGCAGGTAAAACCCTGTCCCAATCTTCAGGATGATCCTCCGTTATCTTGCCAAGTAAGTTCTTTAGTGTCCTGTTAAGACGTTCTACCAATCCATTGGACATTGGATGATAAATACTACTGAGAGACCTTTTAATGTCTAGCGTAGCCATTACCTGAGACATAACGTCCGAAATTAACTGAGTGCCGTGATCCGACAGTATTTCTCCGGGGAATCCCAGACGAGAAAATACGAGCCAAAGAGCATCAGCGATATCGACAGTTGATATGCTCTTCAGAGGAATAGCCTCTGGCCAACGCGTGCACATGTCCACGCAAGTGAGGATAAATTGGTGTCCTCTGGCTGACTTAATTTTGAACGGACCAATGATGTCTATAGCCATTTTCTGAAACGGCCGAATCGGAATATCTGCAGCCTGAATAGGAGCAGCATGTCTCGGACCCCTAGACTTGACCTCTTGACAAATTTTGCAAGATCGGCAATAAATTCGGATGTCTTTATTCACGAATGGCCAAAAGAATGACGCAAGGACTCTAGTTTTAGTTCTGGAAAAACCCATGTGTCCCGCACACTGAGAATCGTGTGCATGCCGAAGAATTAAGGCTCTCATACACTTAGGCACAAGAATTTGCGAGTGCATAGACTTGTCCGAGTGTTGTACCATTCGTACCAATATACCATTCTTCATAGTGATATACGATTTGTGATTCGTATTTTGATTGGGATCCCCTTTCTTTGCAAGAAGGAAGTATTTCTTCAAAGAAGGATCCTCTTCTTGACGTTTAACAAACGAGTCATGGGAAATCACCAAGTGCTCGTCTTGGCTATCAACTTCATTACTATTATCAGATGAAGTTGGGGGATTAAGAGCTTGAGCTCTTGTCACCACTGCATTGACCGTTTGAATGTTTTTTTCTTCCCAACTAGAAATTTGTTGCGGGGTGCATTCCTTAACCCCATGAATACGACCGATTATAAGATCCGCAATAGGATTAGGAAGAAGACATGCATGGACATCTCCTGTGAAGAAAGGAGTGTCAATCCTAATAATAGCAGTAGGATAGCTTTCCATAGTACCACCAAATGTAACACATTTGATTGTTTTTCCCGTGGCACAGCAAGGATCTATCAGAGACTCCTTAACCCCGACGGTAGTACATCCCGAATCGAAAAGTACTGAGACTAGCCTATCATTTATTAGACCTTTATGTAAGATGAGAGATCCTCTCCCATCATGCGCAACTGTAGCAGGTAGAGCAGGAAGAGGGTGACCACAACTTAGCGTAGATACAGTTGATGAGTCAAACAATGTTAAGCATTGGGGGCATTCAGTTGCTCTCCCAAAATCGAAAGCACAACCAGTGATAGCCCTAGAGTTACCACTATCATTTACTGTATTACAGGCTCCATCAAACTCTTGTTGCGCAGAGTTTGCCTGTTGGTAAGGTCTTTTTTTGTTAAACCTAGGTCTACCTCGATTATCATTTCCCCTGTAATTATTTCGACTATCATTTCCCCTGTAATTGTTATCATATTGCCTATTGTAATCATCATTCCGGTTTGAATCCCGGTTTCTAAATTCACCATCGTCATAATCTTGACGTCGAGAATGATTACCTCGAAAATTTGAATAGTTATTATTTGGATAGCCTTTACGAAAGTGTCTCAAATTATTACCACTAAAATTACGAGAACTACCATCTTGTCTCCACTGCATAGACGAAGAACCATCATGTGTTGGATTACTCCGCTTCTGAGTGTAATTTTGATTACTTCCCCTATTCCAATTTTGTTGAGCACCCTGAAATTTTTTTCTGAAATTAGGGCCATATGGTGTTGCCGAAGCAGCTGGCAACCCTTCTTTCACTTTAGAATTGCTAACTGTAGCATGGGGATGTGCTGTGGCATACTGACAACAGTATTCCTCCATTTCTTTTAAGTTTTTAGGCTTACGCTCATGAAGGAATGCAAGAAAAGAATCATTAACAGATGACAAAACCTTATCTCGCAATAATAAGTCCATTAGACCTTCATATGTTTTCTCAATCTGAGACAACTCAACCCATCGTGTAAATGTACGACGTATCTTTGTAACAAAATCAGAGAAATCTACTCCATTTTCTGGCAACATTGTCCTAAAACGAAGACGATAGTCTTCTTGTTTTAATTGGTATTTCTTTAGTAATGCTGCCCTGACAACATCATAATTAGTCCTCTCATGTTCGTCTATTGTCATAAGAGTAGTCACTGTGTCACCTGTAAAAAATGGCATCAGTTGTTCAACATATTTTTCCTTTTTTATGTTATGCGTATCGCACAAAAATTGGAATCTATCTAGATAATCTGCTACGTCATCCTTTAAAGGATTGAAATGAGGCAATTTAATCCTACTAACAAACTCCTTTGTCGTACTCGAAGTTGTTTGCTGAGCACCCGTACTCGCCAATTTCAATTTCTCTAACTCCAAAATTGCGAGTTTTTCATCAAGTTCCATCTTCTGTTTTCTTTCCTCATGTTCCATTTTTCTAATTTCAGCCTCAGCAGCAGCTTGAAGTTTTTTTTCCTCTGCAGCAGCTTGAAGTTTTTTCCCCTCTGCAGCAGCTTGAAGTTTTTTGTCTTCCATTTCCATCTGGAATTTTCTTTCATCAGCTGCAGCTTGAGCTTTCCTCTCCTCAGCAGCAGCTTGAGCTTTTCTCTCCTCAGCCTCTCTTTGATACCTTCTTTCTTCAAGTTCTAATCTTCTATTCTCAGCTTCTAGCTTCTTTAGTTCAGCTTCTGCTTTCAATTTAATTTCCTCTTTTTGTTTCTTTTCTTCTGACTTTAATGCAATGGCGAATTGAGCAGATGAATATTCTTCCAATTCTTTACCAGACTTACCAAGGGTCAACCCTTGCTGGATGAAGAAATCCAATGTAGACATTCTGTCTAATGAGATCAGAAACCTGAAAAAAAATTAAATAAATTACCTTATCCCACTTCAATGGGAGACAAGTCTGAAATGCTAGACTTGTATACTCACTTCACTTTATTTTACTGTCTCAATCTTTGTAGATAACAAGTCTTTTATCAAAGAACTTGTATAAATATCTTATATAATATTATTTAACAAACTCTATATGAAGAGTCTACCTTATCAATAATATCAAAACATGACCAAGTATGTGTATGTAGACTGTGCATGACAGTAATGTAGTACAACCAAAAAAAAAATACAAAGACAAAAATACAAAACAATACAAATGGCAACACTGTTTTAACCAAAAATGTGTAGAGAAATACACAAGAAAGGAGAGACCTACAGAATACAAACAAAACAAATCGACAATCAAAACTGAAAAACAGACAAAATATTACAAAAACAACGTTAAGTACAATTACATCACAGCTAACATCAATAGCGACCAATTGTCACTAGCAAATTTCCAAATTAAGAAAATTTGCACCTACAGACCGCTTACAGTAAGCCTCGATCAAGTGGCATATTTACCGTAAGACCCACCAACCGAAAAACCCGCAGAAAAATACACAAAACAGTAGAAGTGACATAAACATATAGCAATCAATTTCAATGTGTTGCAGAACAAGTTCAGTCACAGCTGAAACTAAAATAAATTTCTTGCTCCTTGCGAACACAGAAACGAAATGTCAAACGCGCACTGAACGTCAAATCCACTGTAACATAAAGTGGTATTCACGAACCAAAGTTACTATGACCTTCTCAAATTAGGGCTTGCACATTGAATGTTTACAATTTCACGTACTGTTTACAGACACTTGACCTCCAACAATGTAGCTTGAATGCTCTGACCTAGAAAAGTCTGTTGTTGAATGAAACGTGTAACAACCCGCAGTACTGTTTACAATAGGAACCCGCCTTCTATGCAGTTATGGTCCACGTAGCAAATGCCTAGTAGTTCACTTCAGTACTTGTCTTGTTATGCTTTATGTAGCATTATAATATAAATGCTCGTACTGTTTATTTGTGTCAACCGTTGATGACCTATATCTGTCCTGTTGTAGCCAAAACTTGCAAGTGTAGAATTAGCGCTGTTACGCTGTCCCGTGTGTAGCTTAGACCCACAGATCAGAAGTGTAATGTGTACTTGTCCTTCTTGTAACTTTCTCGACAAAACTGGAGACATCATACATGTAACAGCCAACCAGGAATGTAAATTTCTGGATCCATAAATGTCAACAATAATGTCAAATGCTCGCTCTGTTCTTTTTAAACCCACAGATCTGGTCCATCAGAAATGTAAGTTTCTAGGCCACATTGGCGACAAGAAATGTATCATAAGAGCCCACGTAACTGGTCCACCAGAAATGTAACTGTCTTTTTTTTCTTGTTGAGGTGATCACTGGCCCAAGACAGTTTACATGTTGTTAGATGTGTAGTGCGAGCGTATGATGAGTTGAGTGTGGGTGCGAATGAAGACGCGAATGTGTTTAGGCTCGTATAGATGTAGATCCTGCAACCCATACTCTCACATGCAGTAATCAAGGATGCTTTGACACTGCAGGCATGTTTCAAGACATTTATTGACGGGAACACACATAATATCAACAGGAACAGTCAGTGTAACAAGGTCATGCTGACCTGACATCGATAGGTATACATTTGGCATTCAAAAAGGTAAACATCAGAATAGACGTGCATGGTCAATAGCAAAGTTCTTCAATAATGACAGTTCGTAGCGTCGCCCTTGGCGTCTCTGACTAAACGCGTCAGATGCCTTAGTTACCTTGACACACAGGTGCAACTTGGCACTCCCGCCAATTGCACATATCAGGCTGTAGTATAATAGCCGGAAGCACAGGCCTCGTCCTAACGTCGGCCGTGTACTTCTGTTAAATAGGTTATCATCAACCCTGCAGTAATACTTATTGTAGATAGAAGTTCCGCCAATCTGCGGCTCCCACAATATATCTTCGTCACTGGATTTCTGGACAATATAAGACTAACAGTCTTGGATGGCTACCTCGAGCACAAATATATAAGTTCTGAAATGGCGGATCCGTGAACTGCTGTTCACCCTAGGTAATCCTTTACATGTTCTGCCACCGAAAAGCGTAATAATGCATAAAGGTCGGTATTACCTGGTAAATGAATCCTCAGAACTACACAAGGAATTCTGTCGTCATCCCGACGCACAGAGATTCACTGGGGAAAACTGCCATAGCAGTTACTTCGAAGATTCTCCCCGAAAAACAATGGACTCTTGGTCCCTTCAGAAAAACAGGACCTCCCGGCTTCCCGGAAGTATATCTCACTCCCGCTTAAAAAACCTTCCCATAGGCCCACGCCGAACTGTCAACCTCTGACCCTAAAGGTCAAACACAATGAATGAATAAACAAGGGAAGACAACCCCTAATCAACCTGACATCGCAGGTAAAGACACAATTATACTTATGATACAAACATAAGCAAATAACTTGACAGATGACTCCGTCGAAAATGACAGCAACACTTATCTGCTAGTTCACAGTACTTTTTGTGTGACATTTTTCGATAAATAGTTCGAAACATGGTCACTCCTCAGTTTACCCAACTGTAAATGGATACCTGCTCATGAGTTAGGGATGGCACAGACAGCGAGGAAGGAAACTTGTCACACCCCCATAAAGCTTGATCTAGTACAGTGAAGTCTCTAACACTTCACTCCCTTAGCCGTATCTGCTATAAGACTATTTTTGACTTTTATATGGAGACAAAAGTCGTCTCAACTGGCCAGATTTGTAACTGATAAAAGCTAAGTCATTAGGAAGCTGCCGAAAATGTTTCTGAAAAATTGACTCACTATTGATTGGTGTCTAGATTATTCTGTTGTTGATGCAACTACGTGTCCCTCACGGAGATCCCACGTAATACAAGTTGGTCTTCTTTCTCTTTGATCCTTAGCCGCCAACTGACAAAGCAGTCAGGGCCATCACGCCTGGTGGTGTCTTGAAGGCAGCAACAAACTGCTTCCACATTGTCCCGTCGGCGGTCATCCTTCGTGCAGTGCCTCAGCTCTGGTTCATTCTTTGCATCTCGGCCTCCACAGTTTTCCGCCAAGTTGTTTTTGGTCGGCCTCTCTTTCGCTTTCCTTGATGGGTCCATAGCATAGCTGTTCTTGTGATGGCATCGGGATCTCTTTTGAGGGCGTGGCCAACCCAACTCCAGCGTCTGCCAGCTATGATGGTGTGCATGTCCTCTTGGTTACTCCGAGTAAGTAGTTCTTGGTTGATGATGGTATTCGGCCAAACGATTCGGAGAATTTTCCGTAGGCAGATTGCGTGGAAAGAGGACAATTTCGACATTTCCTTCTCTGTTACTCTTTCGCATTCCGCACCATAGAGAAGCACAGAAAATACACAGGTCTCATATAATCTTAATTTGCTGTTTGTGCTGTACTGATAGGACTTCCAGATATTCTACGTGATTCAAGTTGGTAACCAAAGAAAATCGCCCAACTTTATGTCAAAAACTTCTTATTAATGTTATTATTATGAATAAGAAGCGCGTTAATCATAAATAAATTAATACTGTTTTTAAAAAAAAATGATGTCCGTATTATTGTCTGAAGTAACTTGATAACACTTTCATAAATGGGTGCTTGCGTAGAATAGAGGGATTAAAATGGTATGACAAGGTTACCAACGTGGAACTGATGACAAGAACTAGACAAGTGCCAGTGGAACAAGAGATGAGAAGAAGACGATAGCGATGGATAGGACATACACTGATGAAACCTGTTGATAGCATTACAAGGCAGTCTTTGTTCTGGAACCCCCAGGGCAAGAGAGGCAGAGGTAGACCAAGAAGCACATGGAGGAGAGAGCTGGAAACAAAGATGAAAATGATAAGGAGAACGTGGAAAGAACTTGAGATGATGGCACGTGACAGGAGGACTTGGCATGTGTTTGTTGAAGGCCTATGCTCCTTTGGGAGTGGAGGGTTATGAATGAATGAACTTGATAACCTAAATTTGAATATCGAAATGTCAGCGTTAAAACTGTCTGTTGAAATATATTTCGTCATACAGGTAAAGAGGATAATCCCGCACGAACATTACGACAATCAGACACTCGCCAACGATATTGCCTTGTTAGTACTGCAAGAAGCAGTTACCTTCTCTACGTATGTCAAGCCTTTATGTATACCAGCCATCGAACAGGGAGTGAATGCTGGCCAAATGTGCCTACTGGCGGGATGGGGAAATACCAAGGGTAATTAATTTAAAATATTTATAGTATTATGAGTGTATCGCTGCTCAGATCTGAGAATATAGTTTGAATCTTCACTACGTTTTACTGGCAGGAGCGTTTCACAGTTGTTTAGTAAACATGAACGCCTGCAGCTGAGAAGAAAACCCTGGGGATGGATAAGACACATACTGAGGAAGTCTTTGATAGCATTACAAGGCAGTCCTTGTTCTGGAATCCCCAGGGTAAGAGAATTAGAAGTAGTCTTGGGGAGTTGACGGGTAAGAATGATATGACTACTTGATATTGATAACGTGTATTACTAGATCTTTATTACACCTTTATATTCTTATTTTATTTTTCATCAGCATCATCATCATCATCATTTTCATGTTCGCGTCCTATGGAGCCTCAATGGCTGCTGGTCCCTTGCAAGAAGCCTGAATAAAATCTTGCAGCCGTGGTTTCTGTTGTGATTTGTTAGACATGGTGAGGTTGCCAGCCTCCATATTTGTTGCCTTCTACTGTGGGAGCAGTGGCCATATTCTTTCTTTCTCTTATAAGAGACCCCCGGGAACTACTTTTACTAACCATTATATATACAGGGTGTCCATAAAAGATTGTACCCTTTTCAAAAAATGTATTCTCGGCCCCCATGATGTGGTACATGCGAAGTGCTTTGTCTGGTTCAGTGAGTTCCTGCACAAGTTGCAGCTTGTAAGCCTTTATTCTCAGACGCTTATGAAGCACTTTCCATACCGTACTGCGGGGCATTTTCAACTCACGACCCGCCCTTCGAACCGACTTTATGGGGCTGTGCTGGAAGGCTTGCCGAACTCTATCCACTGCCTCCTCCGAACATGACGGGCGACCGGTGCTTTTGCCTTTGCACGGGCAACCTTCCTCCAGGAATTTCGTATACCAACGCTTAATGGAATTCTTATCAGGTGGATCAATGGATCAACCCAAACTGTCGCCGAAAATTGCGTTTAACTGCGATAACAGACGTCGTTTTCGCATATTCTACCACACAAAACGCCTTCTGTTGTTTGGTCGGCGCCATTTCGCAAAAACAGTGCGCATGCTCACGGCGGGTATTTCAAGTGAAACTTTCGCAGGTGAGTTGCAACCGGTAATTGTTACATGTCTCTCCACACACTGGTTAAGTAGGTGAAAAAAAGAAAAGAAATAGATACATTCTTTTAAGGACACCCTGTATATATTGTTTTTAATGATATACAGTATGACTGCGCTGTCCCTAGATATATGTATTCCCAACATTTGTTCTGCTAAAATTACGGGTGACTTGCATGTTTGTCCTCTATTGTCTCGCAAACATTCTGCACAGTCTGGTTGTTCTGTCCTAAAATAACTGACCACTAGCTGTAGTGTGAAGAGTTTCTTTTTGTTGGATATTTTTGAAGTCCCTAGATACAGTACTTGGCGTGTTCTGTTTGGAGTTTTGAACAACTTATTTGCCTGTCTCCCTTATAGAGTTCTATTTTAGGCTCTGTCTTATTTGCCTGTCTCCCTTTTAGAGTTTTATTCCAGGCTCTGTCCATTCTTTTGTTATTATTCTTTGAATTAAGCATTTGATCTCTGTTCTGCCCATTACTATATTTATTCAATTTGTAGTAGATATAGTTTCTTGGCTAAAGTAACGTTTACCTACGAAGTTTATGTTTACTACAGGGATTTGGAGTAATCAATTTTTGTTTATTCCACTACTCAAGCTCCGCGCCGGCACTGAAAGTGACGGCTCCGCATTCCATGTCAATTTTTTTTTAAACGTTTAAAAACAACGCACAAATCAACTATGAAAAAATAACTTTATTTTTTGAAGAATTCTCAAACAGTTTAAATGACACTTAAACTAGAATCATTCCATCATTTTTATATTTATAATTTATTCTGTAAAATATTATTGGTTTGGTTTTTAAGGACTACATTCATTGCACACGGACAACGCCATCAGTGCTCCGATCTCCTCCCTTAGATCACACACAAGAAGGATCTCAGCGCAGTGCACGAACTCCGTAGCACCGGTGAGAATCCCAATGTGTGTATATAATGTATAGGAATCACACATTCTATAAATATTTTTGTGGTGGGTAGGTTTCCTAATTTTTTTTAAATTTTGCCAGGGCAGCGGCCTGATATGCCTACTCTTAACGATTTCCAACTGCCGTGGGATTTTTAACGTGCGCAACTTGCACACGGGACTTCCTATTGTTTCGCTCTTATCCGAGAAGGCTAGCCATTCGATCTCACTACCCATGAGACCAGGGGGGCGTATGACGTAATATTATTACTGCAGTAAAAGCGTCTTTCATAGCCTGTAGTAGATCATTGAAAATAACGTTATAGCCGAAAACATTTGCCATAGCTAGATCTTGAGTTGTTGGCACGTTCGTAGCGACTCTACAAGCAGATCGAATGTGGTATAGGCAGCTGTGAATGGCCTCAAAAACACTTAACTTTTAGCTTACCAGCACATTTAATCGCCTCACAGTCTTCTTAAGTCTTTTTCTTGAATAATGCTTCATTACAATTTTGAATCACAGAAACCCGCCGCTGTCTTTCCTATTTATAAATTTCTTTTCGTCATCATCTGAAGAATCCATCTGTTGAAAAGCTGCGCTTTTCTATCGGGAAAACCCAAATACAACAGGGCGAACTGTACACATATCAATTCAGGCTTCACGCCCTGACATTCCACGTCTGGCATTTTCAGTTATTGCCCTTGTCATTCATACTGCCCATATTTCCGTTGTCGGCCTTGTCTAATTTAAACTCCAGATAAACTACGTGTGCTTTAACTTTGATTCCCACGGCTACCTGAGAAGCTAACCTGCCTTGGAAATACACAATTTCTGAATACTATGAAATCTGCACACAATTAAAATTGATACCTTGTCCTTCTACCGGCTCGACCAACTTCCACTCTCCCACTGACGTCACACTTTCACTCTAATGTCATCCTTAACAACGCATTTTACTTCTTTCATAAAGTCGGCGTCTGTGGCCTAATGGATATGAACGCAGTTTCATAATCCAGATATACCAGGTTCGAAACCTGCTGCAGGCGGTTTGGTAGCAGATCGCTTTGTGTGGATTTTTAACAATGGTATAAACGCCGTACCGTTCAGAAAGCAATGGCAAACTACTGAATGAAAAAATTGCCAAGAAAAATCACAAAACAGCCAATAAAAGCTGCGGTTGATTGCCACGTCCTGTAAAGGATAAGCAACTAACTAACATAAAGTCTGCGCAACGATAATTGAAGAAACCCTCTATCGGGAAAACCCAAAGTCTTCAATAGCCGTGCGCAGCTCTTCAACATCATCATTCTCTTGTCGCTCATTATGGTGCATGGGGCCTGATTGTTCACGACACTTGCTTTATTCAACTTTAAGCTGCAGTGTTTGAGCTCGCCATTCACTTCCGTTTAAACCCACGTCGCACGTCGCCAATGGCTTCTATGTTGTACCCAAAAGCCCAAATTTGAGCTTTTTTGAATTCAAATGTAAAGACACCATTGAGATATATTTCCGTAAATCGGCTGTCATTATTTTGCTGGCAGATTTGAATTTGTAGTTGATGTCATGGTTGAATTTGCTTGTATTTTTACGGCAACCAAATGGTTTTGTTATGTTTTGTTTTTTGTCTTGGTCCTCCAAAAGTAATAAACAAAACAAGTATTCCATGTTTTCTCATAATGTAATTGCTTGTATATACTAGTATTACCAATTAAGACTTACACCTTACAGCCCCTTAAGACTGATAAATTAAATTACTTATTTTTTTTTAAAAACAACATATGTCAATTTGAAACTTGCTCCGCGAAGTTCCGGGTGTCTCTAATAAGACAAATGAAGAATATAACTACTGCGCCCCATTGGCGGATTTGGAAATTGTCCAAAATGGGGGTGGTATCAATTTGTTTGAATTGCGCTAATGCAGACTGTAAAGAACTACCATTATTTTAATTCAACACCACGAACTACACTAAACACTGTTTACTTCTAAGTTCACCTCCTCATCTTTAACAGTATACGAGTATAAGTTGTATACAACATTATTTTATAAGTATAAAGTCGCATTTTTTAAATGAATGAACTTCCCAATGCAATAAATTCCTATTTTAAATTGCATCTGTTATTTTTAGACCCATTAATTTTCAAATAGCTATGCTTTGGACCCCCCGAAGGAAAGCGAAAGAGAGGCTGACCAAAAACAACTTGGCGGAGAACTGTGGAAGCCACGACGCAAAGAATGAACCAGAGCTGGGGCACTGTATGAAAGATGGCCGCCGACCGAAAAAAGTGGTAGCGGTTTGTTGCTGCGCTACAAGACGCCACCAGGCGTGATGGCCACTGACTGCTTTGCGGCTAAGGATCAAAGAAGAAGAGGAAGTTTCAAATGGAAAATATTGTGTGAAGTCGTCGTCTCTGCTCAGCTTCCCGAGTCCGTCTTGCCAGCATAGTTGGCACGAGATTTATTTCAGAAGTCATTTTCAAGCTAACTGTTATACTGTGATAATGAAAGCGCACAAACTGAATGTTACAATTTAAAAAAAAAAAATAAGTTGAACGTTTGTTAATCAAAACGAAATACAGAGGACAGGGTGGAAAACCTGATGACTTTTTTATTTTAAAGATGAGAAATATCCCGTTCAACCTCTGATGACTTCCAAGTAGATTCCGCTATTTTCAGTACTATATTTATTCCATTCCGTTTTATGTGAATAATATTTGTCGTATGCAATTAGGGACGAGATACGGTACAAGAAATGAATTGCCCGTCACTTAAAATTCAATGTTATAGCACCATAAGACTGCATTTTTGTGAGTGTCGCGAGTATGGAAATAGAGGATGTCTGAGTTTAGACAGAATATGAATGAGTAATGTAAAAGTAGAGAAAATTTGAGTTACTAATGAAAATATGGAGAGAGATATAATCACATATCTAAGGTCTGCTTCCAAGCCATACTCGAGATTATGTTTTAATATGTCATACCCTTCTCCGTCCTCTCATGAAAAATAGGAAAATCTATTATAGTAAGGACTACAACAGCAAACAGCAAGTGACTGTTAGAATAGAAGTGAATTCTGACCGCTATAAACATAAAAATATATTTATTAAAGAAACCACAATAGCAACATAAAATAATAACTTCCCTAGCTCTGATGGGCTAGTGGTTATATCACTATCACAGAAAAATACTACACTCAGTCTCTCAAGCAAAACGTCTCACTCCAAACCACCAACACCCGTACACTTTCTCACCACCAAGATAGTCTAACAAATGGGTTAGGCCCCAAGTTTCGCGAGGTAACGGCCTTCCGTAAAGTTAACAAATCCTGGTAATCCAAGAAATTCCCATAAGTCAAGAACAAACGCTGCTTAAGGGCTGAGCAAATTTGTTAACTTATTATCTGGTCCGTCACCTTTTGTGAAGGGGTTATGCAATGATTCTAATTATAATTAATGGCTCTCTCTCTCTCTCTCTCTCTCTCTCTCTCTCTCTATATATATATATATATATATATATATATATATATATATATGTCGTGGTTGAGTAAAGTGTAGAGTATTTGTCGAGTTGGACAATAGTAGTGAAATCGACAAGGGATAGTGGACTGACAGAGTTATAGATTACACCCACAGAAAGGTGTAAATAGGAGATGGACTTGAGAAAACCTGGAAGAAGATTTATCAAAGTGATCTCTCTCTCCAAGCCCTCAACTCACTTTTACTGTCTTAGCACCTCCTGCTCTCACTCTTTTCTCTTATCAAACATAGAGATTATAGTAAAGAGCTAAAACAAGTTAATTATGGATGAAAGGGTCGGGAACAGCGCATTAATAAAATGTGTAAACTTTATTAAAGAAGAAAAGCATGAAAATAATGCATCTCATCATACACAGCATAAATTACATCAATAATCAAATTATTCATCAATAGTCATCAATAACCATCAATAACCATCAATAATGCAAATACACATCCACAAACACACACACACCACCAACACTCCTAAAACCTGTAGAACACAGAGAAATGAAATAAACTGTCTGACAGTCTGTCCGTTTTAGTGGGACCAAGTACAATGCTTCCGACAGTGTCTTTTACGTAAAAATATACTCCATAGGTGATGGACTTGACCTGTATAAATCCACTGTAGTCGCTATTGTTGGTGGCACCTCTAATTTCGCGATGGGGACTGGAAGACTGTCTATCTCCTGCTGACCAAATAAACAAACTGAGCTACAGTCCGTCTGCTTTCGTGGGACCAAATGGAATAGCTCCAATGTCTTTACGTAAAGATATACTCCATGGGTGATGGACTTGACCTGTAAATCCAAGGTAGGCGCTATCTTTGGTAACCCCTAATGGCGTGAGGGGCTGAAACTCTGTATTTATCTCCGGTTTACCAAATGAATAAACTGCGTGTCAGTCCGTCCGCTTTCGTGGAACCAAATGTGCCAGCTCCAGAAAGTGTCTTTTACGTAAAGATATACTCCATCGGTGATGGACTTGACCTGTAAAAAAACTTTCCTTGTTGGTGCTAACTTTGGTGACCTCGAATTGCGTGAGGGGCTGGAAGACACTGTCTATTTTCTCTTGCTGGCCGCTCCTAAGTGCGAAGTTTTAAGTATCCAGGAAAATACACCCAAGACGAGGTTACTTGAGGACAAACGGTCCATTTCGCTCTCATCCGGCGCTTGACTCTGCTTGGCATTAAATCCGGTTTGGGCTGGTTTGACTGGTTTGACTGACTGCCCCGTTTAGGCACACAAAGGCTGGTGATATGAAATTCTGCTATAGACGCTGGGCGGTTTTGATATTCTGGAAGCTGCCATGCTCTGACTGGTAATCCAATAGTCGAGTAGAGAACTACTACTGCATTTGGTGATTCCAGATTTTGCGTTGGCTCGTTGCACTGCGTGAGCTTAACTTGGCGTTGACAAAAGGGGTTTAGGTTCAGGAATGGGGTTGACGACTCGTGACGCTAGCGGTATTCAGAAACCCTCTAGATCGAAGAGAACATAACGTTCTTCGCCTGACTGGAGTCTGCTCTAGCGATTCGGTCTCCCTGAAACTGAGACCCAAAAAAGACACCCTTTACATCAAGCAACAACAAAATCAATCTAATGTTTTATAATCTAGTTATGCTCCGCTCCTTCCATTTTATCAATTATAGCATGTGCCCGCATAGGCTTAATATCTTTTGTACACCCATGTCAGTAATCGTTCTGACAGCAACAATCTACTCCTCTTCTTCCAACTAAACATACAGGAAACCTAACCTTGCAGTTACAGTTGAATGAATATACTTATTCATCTTACAGCATTAAATGAATTACATAAACAGATTACAGCATGTGACATTACACAAATAAATCATATGTCCCCTTGGGGAAATATATTAACATTCCACAAAATGAGTACATAGAAAATGCAATGTTCTTGCTATAATAATACAGTTGTGGCTGAATCATAAGATATATATATATCTATGCCTGGTGACTGCTTTCTGTGAAAGTTATAGACTAGTGCCTAGCCACACAAGTAAGCATAAAATGATTCTCCCTTGCCACTAGAAATATCTATCAAAAAGGAATAAGTGACTTTGTCCTATAATTCAGTGTTTAAGTACCTGTCCACACCTCTGACATTATCTTACAGAAATGGCAGTTAATTAGCCTATTCTTAACCCATGATAAGCCTTGTATGAACTGATTCTACGCCTAGTATCTGTTATTGTAAGTTTATCATTTCCCATTATAAACCGTAACAGTTTAAGCACCGCTTAACTAAGGCCGTAGACAGCGCTACATTATCACTGAACTAAATTACTAGGAGAAGTCCTCAGAAATGAATTCAAGTCACTTTCCTATCAGATATATAAAAAGCTAACATGAATATATCATTTAATAAGATATGTCAACTCACCCCGAAAAATGACAAAAACATAGGCAAACACAGTTTAGTTCTGCTGTGCTAACTCTGCCTAAGTCTCATATGGTCATCTACGGGCCAGGAATATTCACGAGTGTGTTGGCTTATTAAACCAATCTACTCTTATAAATTACAAAGGACGCTCCCCCCGGACCCCTGGCCTGCATATTTCTACAGATGTTCGGCGAAAGACGTAATCGAGAGTAAGACAAAAGGTTTCAGAAGCAACAACTTTGAGAAAATTTCCCCGATAGACATAATATTATGGTTTCTGACTCGTTTAAGGGCAAAACCACACAGACCGCAGCGGGTCGTTATCTCCCCTGAATCGAGGATCAGAACATGTTACCCAGGCCTCAAAGGGTACCAGCCGCTCGTGATCAAAGACTTAGAGCGACCAGAGAAATTCCCCCTGGTCAGACGGACCACAGGTGCGTTGACGTAACATTACCGTTCGCTGACCGCTGTAGGAATTTATTCTGAAGGCCAGCCAGAACGTAATCAACCGTCGGGTGGGGTTTTAGAAGGTGAAAAATGAAAGAAAAGAAATACAAAATGTCTAGGAAAATAGAACATTAAAAGAGTTAATAACATATGGAACGGAATGGTAACATAAATTATCAGTCAATGTGACAATATATATCAAGAAAAATGGCTCATACGTTTGTTTTCGTACATATAAACTGAATCAACTATTATTGTTTAGTTTAAAATAACGTACAACAAATTTAATAGTCAATTAATCTTTATCATGGGAAAATAAATATGGAAAATTTGGTGAAAATAGAAATTAAAGTTTCCTCACTGAGGTTTTGGTAGGGCGTTAATAATAATTATGTCCGTATTTTTTGCTGTAGCCTGTTATATAAAACTTAGCTCCAGGTGCGTCCTGCAGCTGTGGTTTCCGTCACTTCTTTTTGGTGATGAGTACACTTCTCCACATAATTCGTCCACTGAATGCGGTTGGTGGTGATACTCTTCTCTCACACTAGTGGCGTAGGAACTTCAGTACTTAAGTCTGATGTCTTGTAACCACGAACCCAAAATTTTGGGAATACACACTTCTCCTGGCATAGATTAGAATTGACCCACAGCCCTGTATTTAGATGCTGTTCGAATCACTTAAATCTGAGAAATTCCTGTTATGACGGGTGAAATACTTGGTCTGGAAATCTATAATTCCTCTTATGACGGGTGAAACACTTGGTCTGGAAATCTATAATTCCTCTTATGGCGGGTGAAACACTTGGTCTGGAAATCTATAATTCCTCTTATGAATCCTTGTGATAAAATTCCCAAGTTCCCAGTCTTGTATTAAAATTGCGGGTTTACTTGTACTTCCAAAGTTGCCCAGTACTCGATCTGGTACTTAAAGTTGTGGAATGATACGTCCCATCCTCTTTCCTCTGGCTTGTAGGAGGTTTTTAGCTGCCGCTGCGATATAGTCTGTCTGTGTGCTGTGACTCCGAGTTTGTTAGATTATATCTCACAATCCTTAGTTTCAAATCCCAGCTGTGTTTCCGCCGAAAGTTCCAATCAAATCATAGTAGATTCTGGCGAACCAATCCAATCTATCTAGCACTGTTTTGGTGGGGAAGTTTATCATTACTCATCCCACGCGTATTTGAAAATATTAAATTTAATATACACGCGTGGCCTCTTACACAGTGATGTCATTTCGTTACCTAAGACTTCCGGCGCACCTCTGTTTATCACCTTTATCTGCGTGCCTCCACCAGACAGATGTCTGGTCAGACCGTATTGTCTTCTTTCATCGTATCACATACCGGCTTGTGTCAACATAATCAACAGCTTTCCAATGTTAAATGTTTGACCGCCCCGTTTCCAGAGGCGGTCAGACAGATTAGGCGATAAAATATTATCGTTGTCCGGGTCACCAAACCTGGCAAATTGTAACAACAGTCTGGGAGTGGAGTGTGAAACAATAAGATACGCATTACTCCCGTAGCAAATACTGCCACAAGGGAGTGGCGTGTTAGAGAATTCACCATGCTATGTCCAGCATAGAGCAAAATAGTGAAAATAACGAATGAAAAGGCCTGATTTATGCCAAATAAAAGCGATGAATGAGAAAAATGAAGAAATAGAAAGGATACTGCCGGAGGGCTGAAGGTGTGAGAGATCACATAAAAGAGCCTGTTCAGACGTTTTGTCACAGTTATTTTTAAGAAAATGATGAGTTAAATCCTTTTCCCGAATGAAACTGGACAGAAGAGTATCTTGATTGTCTGTTGATTTAATCTGCATTTCCGCACCTTCCTGTCTCTAGTTCATGTACTGTTTATCAATTGTGTTGTTGGCTTCTTTCATAATCAAACTGTTCCTGCACACCGTCATTTGCGCACTTTTCTATTTTCGGGAGAGTACATGTGAGGGAAACAATACAATTATTGTCTAACTTTCAACCACAGTTGTACCCCTTAGCTGTGGTTGAAAGTTAATGCACTCTCTCGAAAATAGAAAAGTGCGCAAATGACGGTGTGCATGATGTGACCGACCGACTGACGTACTTACGGCGGGAATTATGGTATTGGATAAGACAGAATAGTGGGTGTAGACAAAAATAGAGAACAAGACAAGGCAGACCACTCGGCCAAAAGTGACAGAAATTTCATTCAAATCACGACAGTGAGCTTAGCCGATCTCTTGAGTACTCAAAGTGGTATCACAGTTGTGTACCTACAGTGGTTTGTTATTGTTGAACAGAATCGACATTATTGCACTATGGACAAACCCATAGCTGCCCAGTCTCTCTCATTATATGTCGAAGAGTGTAAATACTAACTGTTCCTGTAGCTCGCTGGCTGATGCATCCTCTCATACGTCCATCTCTGCTAGTCTTACGTTTGATGCCAAATTCTAACAGTCTTAACCTTGAACATTCATCTATTGCAGTGCCATTCTCTAACAGGCGATCATTAATTGTTCTCAGTATCTCTCACTTATCCATATCCAGTGTCTCCACCATGGGTGCTCTTGATGCTAGTCTGTCAGCTCACTCATTACCGCGTACCTCTGCATAACCAGGACAGTAGATTCCCACCAGCTCCTGCAGATTTAAAGCTTCTATGAATGTTTTCCATTCATGCTGTAGCCAACCATTTTGAACCTTTCGAAGAGTGAACTGAGAGTCTGATACAATGAATGTTTTTGTTAATGAAGTTTCAGTTAGCCACCTTAAGGCTGCATTAGCTGCCTCTACCTCCATTCTCATGCTGAAAATTGTTATCTTGTAAGCCCCGCAATGTACGGCTACGATTCTGCCCTTTACCATAGCAGAGAAGTCCCAATCTGATTTCTCACCACGGATCACAGGCCTATCTCTCTACACAATGGCATCAGGTATCAGTTGATTAATTTCCAGTTCTGCTTTCCCATTGCCCGAAGTTCAACACTTTCTGACAGGGCTGATGATGACTTGCTGGTAGTTAATCCAGTTCTCATCTTACTTACTTCACTCTTAGCCTTGCAATATATTTTGAACTGTGGCCACCTGCTTGATCGTTGTCTCTGCTTGTGCAATCCATGTCATCCCTCTCTTTATTCTTCCTCCCCTGTAGCGAAATCTGTGAGATAATCGCTTACTTCAGTAAGATTTTAGTCCTATGATAATAAATACACCAGACCTCAGGTGTCTGACTATTTTCATCTTCAACGCCAGTAGAGCGCTGCCTTTTGTGCAGTGGAAATGCTTAAAAAATGACCCGCCGTAAAAATCTAACACGCTTTTAGTTTCGGTTTAGAAACGTACAATAAACATTTTAACATCTCGCCGATCTGCTGCACGAAACGGCGGAAAAAGCTTGTAATTAACGAACTGCCAGAACTGTGAGACCAAACTGGCGTTTGAATTAACGTAATATGTTAACTTTAACACTAAAATTTGTAATAATTCGGACATTTCTCAGTAGTAAGAACGAGACGATTGTAATAATTAACGCCAACACTACCAAAGTTTTGAAAAACCCCTCTTCGCTCTGCACGCGGTCTCTTTAATATATACACGCTGTGGGCAAAGCCAGCAGAGACGAACACACAGACAGTTTTCCATTTCCTCCTAGCGGTAAAATTCTGACGTTACTCAAACTAGTTGGTTATTTGAATAATGAAAGAAAATTATAGAGACAGGGGGGAAGGGGGGGGGGGGGGAGATGGCCGACTTGTGTAAAAGTTATATTTGACGATGGACAGTGACAAAACTGAAAATCTAAACCATAATGAAACTGACCATAAACATCATATAGTAGGATAGTTTAGTGTCCCCTGAGCAAAAATATGTTTTAAAAAATATGTTAGTCCAAGTATTAGCCAAGTTATTGAGATAATACTAGATGTCTAAGAACGCTTGGGCGGACAGACTGTTGTTCTTGCTCGTTACACATAACGTTATTGGGGACGCAAGTTTAAAAAAGAGGCATGGTAGAAATTCAAATCCTATTGGTTGGTATAAGAGTATAGGAGTAAAAGGGGGAGATAGGAAAAATGTTAACTAAAACTAAGCATCTTTTTCTATTGGCATAACTAACGCAGACTGACCAATGGACTACGATGCACATAGTTTGTTTGGAGTTTTGGTTTTGTTTTTTCAAACTAAATTCAAAAAGATGTAGTAGTGCCTGCTTTCATTGGTCGGCTCTAATAGATATTGGCAAGAGGCATAGTGGTCTCGTGGCCATTTGACTAGAAAATTTTATACAAACAACTACGTTGAGAGCAGATGTGATAATTGTAAAATTAACTACTAAATTCACTATCTGGACGAGGCAGAGCAAAACTGCGGCCATTTCTTTGCCAGTCAACGTTATTTGTGACATATTTCTTTGAATTAGTGGTAAGAATGCTTTATGTATTTACATGCTTGATTTAAAACTGAAAAAGTTAGATACTGCTATGGGGAAAAGTGAAGGACATGCCGGGAGCAAACATTATTGAGTCCTCACAATGAACTGTATTTGACTGTTGCATATTATTATGATTTTATATTAATAATTTTGTATTGGAAGATGTTAGTAAGCCTCAGTGTTCCATGAACACTCTTCAACATGCCTAGAGCGTTTATAATTTTGAAAAGAAAAGAAAAATCATATACAAAGGAGATGTGGTTACTCCACGTTATTGGATTGAAGCAAACTATGTAAAAGTATAGTGGCGTATCTGCCATAGGGACCTGAGGTGTGGTCACAGAAAGGTGAGAGTCATATAATTAGGGGCTGATGCACATGAATGCACACGAGGCTGACCCCATACCTTCATGTATACATAGTAATAAGAAGTTGTGAACAGATATGAAAAGGCCGGGGTGTCTTTTTATTACAGGGTTTTTATTTCCTGTTACCATCCGGTGACAGGAAACCTGATGAGTGAGTGAAAAGAGAAAAGTCTCCATTATAAAGTTTACGCTGTATCAGATAGCCTGAAGGAGCTTATGTGTGTGTGTGCTGATCTATACTGACTTATTTTCGTCATACCAAGGATCCCAGGTGACACTTTAACAGCTGGGACATCTGACACTTCATCCGAATAAACTGGCTCTTATCAAAATAAAACAGAATTATATGGGGCATGAAGAAAATAACAGCTCCTCATAACCAATGACAATCACTAACAACTATTAAAGTTTTAGTCTGTGAATACACCTACAGGAACTCTATAATAACATTATATTCATAGGACCAAGAGACCATACTTTTAGTTAAAGCATTATATGTAAATATATTTCCTCATTTTCAAAGACCTGTCCAAAAAAGATGGCGGGACAGGCAGATTAAATTGTGCAAAGAAAACAACATTCCCAATTTTAAAGAAAACTTTAAACACAGTCTTATTCATTTTCTTATAGTGAGTTAAAGTGTATTGTGTTGATGTACCATCATTTTCATTTCACCCCTAGACACTAGAGACATCATACACCAGCCACTAGAATCAAAATACGGACTGTGTGAGATCTAGGGAGGTAGCGTTAGGTTCCCTGATAATATATATCATTATCATCATCATTCTTTTAGAGTAAGGGACCTGCTTGACCTCACACAGTTGACACAGACACAACTATCTTTCTTGTTAGGTATAACATCTTAACCTCCCCAGCAAATTACACTTGCTACATAAATTGGTAGGCTTGTCCGGGATTGGAACTTCTAGTACTACACATATATTAGGGTCCTGTTGGGGATTTAGCTGTAACAACATTTCTATTTACCCAGGGAATCCCCATTATTAATATTGCCCAAGATTTGGGAATTGATGAAGTGTCAGAGCCTGGAATAATTAATTAAAGTTGTACTTGTTTTAGAAATTGAGGTAGAACATTTTAGTATTTATCAGATGGCGGATTTGGCCAAGTTTCGCTCTGCCGCTGTGCAGACTGCGAAAGACATGAACATGGAGGGTCAAGTTTTGATTGATTATGTCACCTCAGAATGTGATAAGTTTATTGCTAGGTAAGAACATAGGTTAGCTGAAGAGAGGAGAATGCAGTTAGAAGATGCCAGGGAGATGAAGAAATTTGAGCTAGATAGAGAGGCAGAACTAAAACGTTTGCAACTTGAGGCTGAGAAGGAGGCTAGGGCTTTAGAGGCAGAAGAAAAACGACTGCAAAGGGAAGCAGAAGATAAAAGATTAGAAAGGGAAGCAGAGGCCGAAGATAAAAGGTTACAGAGGGAGCATGAGTTGCGACTAAGGGAGCTGGAGTTGCAAGGCCATGCTCCTGAAAATGGTCACAGCCCCTCTACCTCTGATGCTACTGCTAGTCTATGGGGGCCTCTAACTCAGCTTTGGGGTTTCATTTGGATTATTTTGTTGAGAGAGATGATGATATTGAATCATATTTAAGTAGGTATGAGGTATTAGCTACAACTTATGGGCTAGAAAAAGAAAGATGGAGCTTGAAGTTATCCCAAGGTCTTCGGGGAACAGCTTATGATGTTTTTTTCCAAAATGAGCAGGGATGACCAAGACAATTATGACATGTTAAAGCAGGCTCTTTTGTTGAGATACGAAAAGAATGGTGAATTTTACAGGAAAAAGTTTAGAAATGCCAAGCTACTGTCGGGTGAGACTTATCACCAGTTCTCTGCACGGTTAGAGACTTACTTGGAGAAATGGACTGCTCTGGGGAAAACCCAAGATCTTAAAGAAATGATCCTTATTGAGCAACTGAGAGAGTCCATGGCTCCAGACTTGAGAAATTTTCTCATAGAACAGGGTGCAGAAAGGCTGGGGGAGTTACTTAATGTCGCTGAGAGGTATCAGGCAGCCCAGGCAGATGTAGCTGGCGCCAAAAAGAAGCATGAAGATAATTATAGGGCCCCACAAAACTCAAATAGATTTGAGAATAAAGATCAGGGAAACAAGTTTAAGCAAAATTTTGATAGGCCACGCCATGATAATAAACATAAAAACCCACAGTTCAATGACAGGAAATATGAGGAAAGAAAACCCCTTGATCAAAATAGATACTATTGTAAATGGTGTAAGAGAGAGGGTCATGACACCAAATTTTGTACAAGGAAACCTTCTGGATGTGCTGCTATGAAGTTGGGGAAAAAGGAAGTAAAGGTAAAACCTACTGGACAGCAGGAACCTTATCATCCCCCAGTATGTGAGGACGTGGTATGTAATGGAGTCACAATTAGGTGCCTTTACGATACCGGTTTGGATTTTGATTCCGTTGTTAGTACGCGCTTGGTGAACCCGGATCAGTATACCGCAGAAACAGTGGAAATACAAGGGGCGACCAAGGAATCCCAAGAGACCTGTGGTTCTGGAAGCAGTCAAGACCCATTCACAATCCAGAAAGAAAGAAGATGAGCCAATAAATACTAATCCAGAGGAGATGAGGAAGGTACAGGCTGAAGATAGGACACTCAAGCCTTGCTTTAAGAAATTACCTAAATGCCACACACCTCCAATCAAAGGGGATTATTATATGAAGAACAAATTGTTGTATAGGAAGGCCGGAACTGGATCCAATGGTCACGGACAGTTGGTACTTCCTAAGGCATATAGGGCAGAGGTAATAAGGAGCTTACATGTTGGGAAAGATGGTGACCATAAGAAAATAGGTGCCATCTGCCAAAACGTTTCTAAATATTATTATTGGCCATATGTAAAGATAGTTATTGAGAATTTTGTGGAGAACTGCGGCCAATTTCACGAGGGAGTACCCACACGTGGGAAAACTGTTCAGGACCTAGACACGCCACGGGGCAAACTTAGGCCTGGAAATAAAAATAATTGTAATAATGTAGACAACGTGGAATGGGAACCCCCTTTTCACACACAGTCTTCACTTGAATGTATTAAAATGGCAACTCTGGGTCGAGTACAAAAAGTGGTTGTACCCCAGAACAAGCCGACAGTCCCTCGGTCGGAATTATGTGAACTGGGTGAAGGTAAAAGAGAGAGATCTCTCACAAGGAACATAAAGTGGGGTGAAAACCCCAGGAAACGAATAGGTAGTGGTAGATTCTTGTGTGATGACAAAAGGAAGAAACGTCCTCAACACAAGGCTTCCAATATTATGAAAAATATGTCAGAAAAATTAAAAGTCCATATGTAACATTGTTAAGGACGTGGACAGATGAGAAGGTAGAAGAGACTGTTACCTCATCATATCAATATGTTAACGAACTGACCACTCGTTTAAAAACTAGTTGGAAACTGGCAAAGGAAAATTTGAGACAAGCCAGGAAAAAGCATGCTGCTTATTATAACAAAAAAGCGAAGGATAGGGAGCTTGCTGTAGGGGAGAAGGTGCTTCTTCTATTACCAGGCAGCAACAATAAACTTCAGATCGGATGGCAAGGTCCATATACAGTTTTGGAAAAGGTATCCAGAACAAATTATAAGATAGACAAGAAGGGAAAGGAAAAAGTCTATCATGTGAACCTTTTGAAGAAATATATGGACAGACAACTCCAGGAAGGAACACACTTAATGGCCTTGTCAATTGCAACCGAAATGAAAAATAAACCTCTCACCTCAGTTGAATATCCACTGAAGCCCAGTGAAACGTTTGAACAGGTGAAGTAATCACCTGACAAAAGGACAGAGGGAAAGGATTCAAAAGGTCCTGGAGAAACATACAGACGTGTTAACGGATAAGCCGGGGCACACAAATTTGTTGGAATATGATATGAAACTACTAGACCCAACACCCATCTGTATGAGGCCTTATTCTATTCCTTTCGCTAATGAAAAAGCTGTGAAAGAGGAGATAGATTATTTGTTACAAGAAGGGATTATTTCTCACAGTGAGTCTGCTTATAGTTCCTGTGTGGTTTTGTTGCGGAAACCATCGGGAGAACATAGACTGTGCATCGATTACAGGAAACTGAATGCTGGCACAGAAGATCAGGTGGATCCATTACCTGATACTACGCAACTTTTTGCCAGGCTGAACAAGGCAAAATATTTTTCCAAGGTGGATCTTAGCAAAGGCTATTATCAAATTCCAGTAAAGCCTGAGGTTCGACCTTACTTAGCCTTTAGCACCTCGGAAGGTCATTATGAGTTCAACATGCTACCGTTTGGCTTGAAAAATGCCCCGAGTGTGTTTTCTAGGATGATGCGAAAACTGTTGGATCCCCTGAAAAATCCATGTATCTCGAATTTCATGGATGATATCCTCATTGCTACTGAAACTTTTGAGGAACATGTTAACTCTTTTAATATGCTGTTTGATAGACTCAGAGAGGCTAACTTGACTGCTAGACCAACAAAATGTTGTATTGGGTGTAAAGAGTTGGAATTCTTGGGACATACCGTACATCAGGGTAGCATGACCCCTGACCGCAAGAATCTGGAGAAACTGAAAAGAGCACCTAGGCCACAAACAAAGAAAGATGTGCGATCTTTTGTGTCGTTGTGTGGTTTCTACCAAAAGTACATTAAACATTTTAACTCTATATGTGCTCCTCTGACGGATTTAACTCGAAAGGGACAACCTGATACAATAAATTGGTCAGCACAGTGTGAATTGGCTTACCAGGAGTTAAAAGAAAATCTCACAAGCAGGCCAGTATTGCAATTGCCTGACTTGAATCAAGAATTTGTCGTGAGATGTGACGCAAGCAATGTGGGCCTTGGCGCTACATTGTTGCAAAGGTCCTCCTCACAAAATGGGGAAATGAACCCAGTCGCTT